>UCOJ01000040.1:0-290504 GCA_900474305.1 Cecidostiba fungosa
GTCAAGAGGCATATTTTAATGTAACACTTTATTAGTAAAAAATAGATCATACACTTCATTTGTGTAGCAGAAGGATATTATTAACAATGCTGAAATATTATGAATAAAATTATAATTATACGAGTCATACAAAATGAAATTAATTTATTAAAGCATGTAGATGCCCATTTAAAATCAAGAATTTCAGAGGCTTCTTGTAGTAAATAAAAATAAATTCCATCAATCTCAATTTTTCCATTTCTAAAATTTTTGAAATCAATAAAAGGGGGATCGTGATAGACAAGTATTTTTAGCGGGTATTGCTTCAGATTTTTTAATTTTGTAGGAAAAATTCTCTCTGTAGACGGTAGCAAGATTTTCTTGAAAGTGTTAAAGAACGGATTATATTGATAAAGATAGTGAGATTGGCTGTCTCTTATTACCTCTACGACTGAAAAATCCAAAATTTTTTTAATCCAGGCATAATAGATAACATCATTTATATGATCTTGTGAAATGTTCATAGCATTGTAGAGAATAATAAGGCATTTTGGTCTCATAAATTTTGGCGACGATTGCACAAACAAGTCTACCCATGATTTCAAATCATTGGAATCGTTAGCTAATAAAGTGTAAATAGTTGATGTTCTTGGGTTTTCAAATACATATGGTGATAAATCTTGACAAGAATTGTTTTTGAATTCTTTTAAGTCTATTACAACACTTGGAACGTTTGTACTGAAAGATTTGATGACGTTTTTATCTTGAATCTCGCCATACGTAAAAATAGTTAACTGATGGGGTTTCTCAACCTCGAATATTTCTGTTGTGATAGAGCTTAACCATTTTTCTGCTGCAACTGTACTCAAAACTCGTCTAAAATTATTCAGTGACAGTATAATAAATACAATCTTTATTTTGTATATGATATGCATTTAAATCCAACTTTATGCCATTCAAATTTTCAATAGTTCGATACACGAACTGTTTGCTACGTGTATCCCGTATGTACTGACATTCTAAACCACAATTTATGGAACATATTGAAAAATTCTGCATTGTATTTACAAGTCTATTGATTTCCTAAATTAGTTTTTTTAATTTTATTCTAGTAATTTTTTAGCCTGAATAACCAACACGTGTAAAATAAATTTTTCCTTTGTTCCGCAAATAAACTTTTTATGCCTACAAAAGCATTAGTTTAAAAGCAAACATGCTTTTTATTTTATTGATGTTTTAAATGGATCTTAGTTTGCCTTTGAATTTTGAATCTTCATATTCTTTACTTTCACTCCGTAAATAAGTTTGCATTAAGTATTTAATTTTCATTTTTTATATGATCAACATTAAAACTATCACCAAATTAATTCAATTCTACAATATTCGAAACTTTGTATGCAGTGTGCTTCTCACGAATTCCACGTATGTACTGACGTTTTCGACCACAATTTAGGAAACATACTGAAGACTGTTATTTACAAATTTATCGATTTCCGTAATGACTCTACCTTCCGAAAGAAACATTCTTATGGATTGTCAGTATTATTTTAGCATAAACATGGAAAAAGTTTAAAAACTATTTACATTCTGTCTTTACTTTGTAAGTAGATCTATGCAAACAAAAATTTGTTATATTTTCAGTAATTTTTTTTAGATTCAGTAATAATATGATTAAATTATTTATTTTTATCAATGACACAACATTATAATTATTCAATTTTAAAATAATGTTTATATGCATATACGAACCAAAATTATTCGGAAAAAGAACTTTTTCTTGCAAATGTTAAAGAGATCGGATTACATCGATAATTTTGACCTTTCAAATTCTTTTTACCTTCACTCCGTAAATAAGTGCGTGTGTCACGCAGCAGTTATTTTAAAAGCAAATATACGGTCACATTATTTAATGCATCGGCCAAATGGACTGCATATACACAAACTTTGCCCTTCAACTATTAACCTTCAAACTCGTGAAAATTAACCCTGAAAAAATATGCACTCACCTGTGAAAATAAACAGCGAGACCATTCCTAAGCGCTGCGAGCAGCTGTCGCTTGTTATTGGGTGGTCTCTCGCCAGCTTCGACTTCGAAGACCGGAAGAACAAAGGCGATGGCTCTTTTAGGCGATCTGCCTTTCAGCATCGCGACGAATCGTGAAGCCAGTCGTTCACTCGGCAGCAGCTCTATATCCGAGACGAGGATTCGCTGCGTTGGGGCGAGAGACCGGGCAACATTACGCGCCACGTTGATGGGGTAAGATATACCGGCTCTTCGACGCTCGGTACCATTGGCCTGACTGGCTGAGTGCTGTAGTTCTACGGCACCACAGTCGGAGTGGATGATACTTAGGAGGGATGTCGGCGGTGGAGATGAAATCAAAGCTGCCGGTCTGTCGCGGGGGAAGATCAGGTGGACGGAGACCTATAATTTGATTTACAAGTGGTAACGAGAAACTTCCCTGGCTAGTTACTAGCCAGTTCTTAGGTTTCAATCTAGTTTCTACCTACTAACTGGCCAGTTCTTAGATTTATTTCTGCCAGGGTTGTTTTCTGCAATCATTGTGCTTCAAAATTTTATTTCAAAAACCAACAAGAGATATTCAATAGAGGGATAATCTTTGATATGGTATGTTAATGAGATTTGGAGCCAGTTTTAAAAAACTTATGAACAATTGCAATGCTGATATGCAATAAATATTTTGAAGTGTATTTTAAATGACTTTTGAAAAGTCTTACCTTGCAAAGTAGATTAGTGTAATCAAAATTCAAAGCAATTGACAGAAATCAAGTATTTATAGAATCAACCCTAATCTCAAAAACACAATCCTAATAATCCATTTAAAATTCTAAACTCGATCGATTTACCTTTTTCAAAAATCTTACAAAAACAAAAATATAAAAAACAAGCAATACACACTCACTTTGGACATGGCGGGTTCACAACGACAAGCCCTGTCGAGCATTCTGACGGCGAGTCCGACATCCTCGCCTGGAGCGAATACCGCGAGACTGATAGGTCCTTCCCAGCGTCGAGCTAATTCGACGACTCCGTAGACTTGGTCAGCAGAAGCGTGACTACAAAGTGTCACCTGGGGCAGTGTGTCAGCCTCGCCGCGCATAACAAATGGCAACACGCGGTTCTGACCGCCGGCCGGCGATTCCGGACTGCCTATCAGCTCCTGCTCCAGGTAGCTCAAACTGAACGGTAGACCGTATTGCCATCTGTAAAGTGATATATAAGTTATTTAGAAATTTTTACTAGGGTTGTTGAATGTTTAAGGAGGTTCTCCTGGTAATGGAATAAAAATATATTTGAAATTTCGTATACAGGTTGTAAACTTTAATCTCAAAAGATGAATCAAATCAATGGAATTTTTCATTGATTATACGGACAAATGAAAAATCATTATTTAATGCAAGTTCACCGATGCAGCTTCTTTAGCGAAGTATATCTCGCGAATGAATTATAATAACTAAAAGTAGTGCGCTCATTTTGACTAATTTATAACTATATTGAATAAGAGACTACTTGTATTTTGATTAAACTTGTCAATCAATTTGTAACGGTGAACAATTTGATGTCAATATTCCGTAATGATAGAAGACATAAATCTGTGTCTCCAAGTTCAATCGTGTTATACACAGCACGACACGAAGTTTGATTGATCAGTCGTTCTCGTGCAATTATAATAAAGAGGTCACTAGCTCTTTTTAAATCCGTTCTTTTTTTACAACGATACTATGAATTCAAATAAAAACGCCTTCACCCAAGAAGCTCAACAAAACCAAACAACGACAATAAATAAAAAAAACTTGTTTAAATCTTCTTCTCAGCCATATTCTCCAAACAAACTTAATAAACAAGTGATAATACACCATATCAAAAACACACCTGCAATAAGACACGTTACCGGGATTCCGTTCAGCCATATAACCCCCAGCAAAGCTCTCCCCCACATCCCTCCTCACAGTAGCAGCAGCAGCAGTTCTGGTCCTGAGTTCAGTGGCCTCCTCGTCGTTGAGATTCTCCTGTGATATACTATTGACAAGAATCATAGGTTCAAGACTACGACCGAGAAGTAAAAGCCTTAAAGCCAATGGCAGACAGCAGGCACATAACGCTAGGCCTGCAAACCTGCGCCAACGGGCGCGCATCGCAAGCACAGCTTTCAGCTGCCGCAGCAGCACTGCAGACTTTATAAGCGCAAAGCACTGCCGGGTTACACAACCCGACTGTCAGAGCCATCTGGCGGAGCACGAGAGTAAAGCTTTTGTATATACATACCTCCCGTTAAGGGGGGGTGGTTGAAGCTTGATTTTACGATGGGATTTTTTGAATTTTTATTCTTTAGAGCTTTTGTGCGTGTGTAGTGTAAGTAGTAAGAGCCGAGATAGAGTCAGACATCTCTCGTAATGGGTTTCTTTAGACAGTCCTCGAAAGTTTGTAGTCATTTTCGAGCGAACCGAATCACTCGCTCGATTGATTCGAAACAATCATAGAGGGAAAAGCGAGTAAGCTCTCTCTCTCTCTCTCTACAAAGAGAACAATAGGCGCGCATGGACTTATCGCTTCGCGAGGAAGAGGCGGCGGCTTTGTTGGATCGATGAGCCGCACACCGAGTGGGTATACTCCCCCACCCCCACTCTCGGCTCTCCCTTTTCGCCATCCAGTGCATCCCTCCCGGCACTTCCTTCCGTTTCTCACTCTCAACCCTTTTGTTCGCGAGTCTCTTGAGAAGAGCGAGGGATGGAAGCTTCTCTCCCTTTCATCTCAGAGCTTTGCGGTATATATATAGGTCTACTTCTTTCTCTTCTTGTTCTCCCGATGATAGAGAGAGAAAGGACTAATGGTTATATTCTCAAAAATTTTTCAGCGAAAATCTCAAGCTTGCATAAAAATGCCGCACTTTAATTAAGCCGAGATTTCAAACTGGTTCCGTGAGTGTATATATATATATATAATGACAATACCCCATTGCGTGTAGTTGAGCTTCTTTTCAAGAAGACACACTCGGCATTGTCACAACGTACGGGTCACCTACTTCTTTTTATATACTGTTCCGGTAAACTAAAATTTTCTTGAAAAGCTCGACTAGGAAAACAGGTCATCGTTTAGCTCGGCTAATCGAGTCTGAATTCAGTTACATCACGCGCGGACGTACATGAGAAGCCAGGTACATACATGAAGTAGTTATATATTATGAAGCGAGCTTGATTTGCCGGGCAATCGATAAAAGTGGCTGTGCAAAGTCGCTGGGTTATATGTATAGACTCGCGAATGAAAAAGAGGAGGAGGAGGTCTTTGGCCGCAGCAGCTGATCGATCGCGAGGTCCCTCTTGTAAATTTCAGTCCAGGTGGAGAAGCTTGTTTTCGAAGTTTTCTTGATGGTGTCTGCCAGGATAATCGTGAGATTTTATTGATTGTTGTGAATAATTGACTGGAGAAGAGGTATTGCAAATATTTATTATTGAAGACGAAATACACGTCATGATGTTCTTCAAATTTATTTTTTATAGCTTACTTCAATCGCCTGTTCATCTACAAATTATTTTTTTTCCTACTTTATTGTAGGAACCTCTTTGACCGATCTGAAGTAAATTCTTTGATAGCGCTTTGAATTATTGGCTCTCGATACGATACTAATCGCCGTCTTCCTTTTACAGATGGATGGAAACACTCTGAATTGCGGCTCTGAAGCTTCAATACGGTACTGATAATTGCTGTCTTCCATTTATAGCTAATCGCTGTCTCCCTTTTATAGATGAATAAATTGTTAATTACTGAGTAATTAAAATCTATAACCAAATTTTTACATTATACCTTTAAAAGTCTTCATCTGTCTCAGCGACTGAATCATTAGAAAGTATGCTTTATGTGCGCAAATATGAAGGGCATCGTCCGAGGTCTCATCTGAGATATCACCACAATCGTTCACTCCGTTGCAGAGTTTATCTCTTGTGACAGTTTTACCATTTTTGCATGTGAATACATCGGAGCGTTTAGGTTTTCCCTCTGGCACATAATTATTTACTTTGTTTTATTTATAGTGGTTACTAATAATAGTACAATATAGAAAAATAGTATATATGAAACTCGTGAGCTTCAACTATATATCTGCTGTAGTTTTGAATTTTACAATGAAATTGATAAGATGTACGATAATACAGAAGATGGAATTGCTCAACTTTTTAGAATTACTTATAACTTCGCTTTTCTATCGAATATTGCAATAATAAATTATCAGTAATTACGGTAAACAAAATTTAATGATATAGTAAACGAGATTATTTTATGATATAATATAATTGTATAATAATACCTCGTTTAATGCGTGGATCACGGGCAGATGTTTCTATATAAAGCAGTCCGAAGATCAATAATATTGCAAGTTGTTTCTGCATATTCTAGAGTAAAATATATGTGTATAACGTAAAGTTTGATAAAACAAATATAGCTAAAACTTTTTTTATTTCTGAAATGTTATTGCTTGACCATTGGTCTGATAAAAATGTTTATCAAGTTGACCGTAAGACAATAATAATCAAATTCGTAATAATGTTAGTATATATACGTACAAGAGGTTCTGATGCAAATAATGATACTATATCCAAATCAAAGCTTATACAGTATTTACAAGATAGAAAATACTTTAGAAAATCGGTACTCACGAAATATACAGATAGCTATTAGAAATCCAGTTTTCTTGTCTGATGCGTCTGTCCAGAAAATCGTCGAGCAACGGAATGAGTTCCCCTTATATAAAATTGCCTAATGAGTCTGGACCGGAACTAAGACTTGATTTCAATACAGCGGAAAGCGTGATAAATATATTTTAGTTAATTAAATTTTTTTTTACTTAATGAGGACACATTCCGTTTACTTTATCAGTCAAATTTTAACATACATAATAAAAGAATAAGCATATAATTATAATAAATAATAAGGTACTATTTATTATAGATAAACCGGTACCTGAACAGCATTTTTATTACTATACTGATACAATGTGTTCGATCTAGAATTTTTCAAAAAAATTGCTACTTATGACATTGGGACTTCGCATGAAAAAAAATCCATTATGTCCGTTATATAGAATATAACAAAATAAAAGACACGTATTTTTTTAAATTATATATGCGATATAAAAGAGTTTCAGTTCTTTGTATAGACGTGTAGTATATCTATATATACATATCGAAAATCTATAAACTTTAGACGACTGTAGATCTTTCATTGGGCATCTATCTATTTAAAAAAAAGAAAATAAACGTTTGTCTCGTAACTCGTATAGGTAACTCAATTTCTACTCGGATGGATAGCTATGCATATATATACCTATGAAGCATCGCTCAAACCTTGCCCACGTGACACAAAAAAGGCACTGCTGATTGGCCAACGTCGCGAACGGGCCCGAGCACGCACGTAAGCTATTCGCCAACTGTACCGTATACGCATTTCCGTCTCGGCGCTCTCGGCCCTCGGAGCTAGATATAGAAGACGCCGGAGTCACGATACCTGAATACATTGCGTAGAAACACGCGATTCTAGTGTTTGATAAATTTCTCGAGTTCGTGAAAGTGTAATGTCAGTTTTTCTTTGTGTGGATATGGAATTTAGAGGCGTTGCATAATCAAGCATTTTCTGATCGAACATCACCACGTGCTTCAGCCATTTGTGTGTCAGTGTATACATACATACATTGTGTACATACTTACGAGAGGAAGGTCGTAGCGCCTCATTCAGGGTTAGTCAAAGTGTTGAGACGATAGCCACACGACTTCATTCTGAAAAGAAGAGACTAGAGAGACGCAACTTAAGCTTTATTGGAGTATGTCGGAGTATATTGGAGTATAGGGAGAGAACGAGTGCGAGAAGAGAAATCGTAAGTGTATAGATTAGATTTCTTTGTCAAAGTGTTTTTGAGTTGCGATATGTTTACGCGAGTATAAAATTGCTCACGCGCATCACGCGTTCTGGAATTCGTACTTATGAGAAAACAAAGAAAATAAAAGATGAATTTGAGTCCAAGTATGGGGAGAAAAGAGTAAATCGGTGTCGCATGTACATATGTAAGTATGTATACATAAGATTAACGACGACACGTGTTCTTTGTTGCAGTCGAACGAGAACTTCGAGGAAACGGTATATTAGTATAAATACACTCGATGATGGCGGACGATCTAAGGAGTCTGTTCACAACATCGTATATGCCACCGAATACACTAGAAAATAACAACGTTGCGCCATGGCGCCCGTGGCCATCAGAGCCACCGTCATTTCAACCCATGCCGGTCGCACTACAGTATTATCCAGTAAAGAATTGTGGAGTGATATTCGGCGAGTTGGTGCCGATTCCCACTAACCTCGAAATCGATCCTCCACCATATTGTTGCTACAATTGCTGGCAGTGGGGACACACACACTTGCAATGCCAGCTACCGATATGCAGAGTTTACTGTTACAATTGTGGAAGACTCGACGTCGATCTGAGTGTCTGTCCTCGTTGCGCCGAGCCGCATCGTCAGCTGCTCGAGAAAATGTTCAACAAGTGGGCAGAACCCGGTTGTCATCACAAAACGGTGACTGATCGAGATAATAAAAAATGGATGGGAATCGACGATCAGTCGGGATATTTTAATGGTAAAGAGCAGTGGTTCAGGGATGAAGAACGACAGCGTTACGAGGAGGCTCAGCGCCAAGAAGAAGAGCGGAAGCCTCAAGAGGAGATTCAACTCCGAGAAATGAAAAAAAAAATCCGACTTAAAGAAAAGAGGCAACGAAGAAAGCGACGTCAGAAGCAACGAAAAGGTCAGCAGCGTCGAGAAGAGCAGAAGCGACGAGAAGACGATCGGCTTCGAGAAGAACATAAGCGACGAGAAGACGAGCAGCGTCGAGAGGAACAGAAGCGACGAGAAGATGATCGGCTTCGAGACGAGCAGAAGCGACGAGAAGAGGAGCAGCGTCGAGAAGAACAGAAGCGACGAGAAGTCAAGCAACGTCTAAAAGAAAAGAGACGACAAGCATACGAGGAGTATCAAGCAGAAAAGCGGCGACGAGAAGAGGACCTGCAACGTCGTGTATTAAAATGGAAACAACGACAGGAAGAACTGCTCCAGGAAGAAGAGAAGAAGCAGAGAGAGGTTGAAGTCGAGTATCGAGAAAAAGAAAAATTACGACTAGAGAATCGATTACGAGAAAAGCGTCGCGAGCGGGAAGAAAGGAGAATTCGGTTTGAGCTCAGATGTAAAGAGGAAAAAGACAGACTTCAAGAGGAGGATCGACAACGTGAAGTCTGGGACCTGCTTTATGAAAGGAGTATGTGGTACGAGCAAATGCGGGAAGAAGGTGATTCGGTTCAACGCAAAAATTAAGTAAGCAAATCGTGAGCAGATAAATGTGTAAGGAGGAGTACACTAATTTTGTTTTACTTTCAGGTGAGGACAACGGAGTTGCCGGAAGGGAGGATCAGAGGTCGTAGTAAAGGAGAAATTAGAGGCCAGTGGATGATAGGAGAGGATCGTATTAATGATAGCGCCGTGTTCGTATCCGTTGAGGTATTTTGGTGCCGGATATTGTCTCAATCGTTGAGGTATTTTGAAGCCGAATATTATCTCTGCTCCGTTAAGGTATATTGGAGCCGGACATTATCGCTTCGTCGTTGAGGTATTTTGGTGCCGTATAGTATCGTTGTTGAAACAACGCAAGAGAAGTGCGAGCTTTTTTTTATTTCGTAGAGTCGCGATTTTGATGACAGTCGGATAGTGTACATGCGCGCAATGGAGCGAAAAGGTTTGTAATCCTAAGAGTAAAGATGGCCTATGTAGCATTTAGCAATGGGGCGAACTAAATAGTTTGTAGTCAGAAGGTTTAACATGCAAGTACGTGAGAGCAGAATGGCTTCGGAAGGCGAGATGTAAAAGCGTGCTAATATAAAGATAATATAAGCATTGCGCTAGAGACGGAGATTTCGAAAGTTTCAGAACTTCATTGAAGATTTTTTGAGACGAAGTAAAACAACGCGTTAATAAGGCTTCAATTAGGAACTTGGCGCTAGAGACGGAGATTTCGATAGTTCCTTATAAGCTTTAGCGCTCGAGGATTTTTTGAGACAAGGTATTAAAAACGTTCTGATTAGCTTGACGCTAGAGACGGAGATTTCGATAGTTCTTGAGCTTCAGCGCTCGAGAATTTTTGGAGACAAGGTTTTAAAAAACGTTCTGATTAGGCTTCATTAGGAGCTCGGCGCTAGAGATGGAGATTTCGATAGTTCCTGAGCTTCAGCGCTCAGGATTTCTCAAAGCCGGAAGCAGATAGCCAGTAGCGACGGATAGTGATCGACTAGTAATGCCATTAGTGGAGTAAGCGAAGAAGATTTTACTACAGCAAAGTTATTTTAGCGTTACAAGAGGATAGAATATTGGCCAGCGTAAGTAGAACACTAGTGTTCCAAAAATCGAAGCCACGTGGTGTGGAGACAAAATTAAATTTAATTGGATCAGAAATTTAAAAAAATGGATCTGCCTGTAACTGTTAGGTAAATAAAAATCTGAACTTGACGTTGCAGATAAATTCAGGGTTTCTCAATTATTTACACCTTCGCTTTTATTTCATGGCAAACTAAAGTGGCCAGAGCGAGTTTGGAGTGTATCGAGTTAAACGCCAAAAAAACGAGCTATGGGGTCAGCCTTAACGCGAAGCAGAATCACAATTTGATCAACAAGAAGTTTCCTTCGTAAGTTTATCAATCTTATTCCACTAATACTTTTATAACTACTGAAACAGACAATTTTTTTATCGAAAATTGAACGAGAGTCCAAAGTCTTAATACTTTAATAAGTTATTTTTATTAACACTGGGAAATAATTCTGTCAATTAAAGCTAAAAAAAAATTCAAGATCAAAAGAAACTTATATACTCGTATTTATAAGAATAATTGTCATCGAGAAAAATGTAATAATAAATAATTGACAACTCGAAGGATAAACGAATTTGTGCATGTGTTATTGAACGACATCTAAACATCTATAGCGTTGAATTCACATGTTCAAATTAACTCTCGCTCGGACCTAGGGTAAATAATTTTAGCTCACATGTTTTATGCATGAAATTTACATCTGTTGCTTCGCGAAACGTCATTGAGCTTTATATAGCCCAACGTCCTGACGTCGCGAGTTTTACACCCGCAAGTGCGTGATGACATCACCTTTGTCTACCTTTCCATGTATACACGATTCTGAATTTGATTTTCAATTCCAATTATAAATAGACTTGCGTACGCATGCACTAACGCTACAATATAATACAATTAAATTAATTTCACTTTATTTATTAGGTAATATTTCAAACCTCCTGAGCATAAGGCATTATTCTATACTACTTACATCGCGGACTTTGAAAGCATATTAATACGAAAATTATACTAACCACGCCAATTTGCTCATTTGTATGTATAAAGGTTCTAAAATGATGGATGGGAGTATTATCATGGCAAGATCGTTCCACGTATGTATTACAAGTATCCACCGTATAGCCGACTTAAAATATTTCCTCTCTGTTAACCCACTTCTGCATAATTTCACGCGATTCTTATTTGATAAATTCTAAAAAGTATTAATTTCACTCATGCTATTTAACGATATAGAAACTTTATAATGGTATATACAAGTCTAACTAAGCGCATTTTTTATATTTGATGCAAGATTCTACTTCAGTTCAATAGAAGCTATCCCCAACGCCTATACTTTTAATTTGGGGGTTGTACACTTAATAACATTTCTCGGTACACATTTCAATCGGACAAAAGTGTCAGTCCAAATGACAAGCTTACACAGCAATTCGTCCGCGATTAGATCATTTAACAGTATATAAAAAAATTTTTTTAAAAATTCACACTCGTTCCCTAAATAAAACCTCTCCTAATTTACAGAAGCTAATTCTCGTCCAAAAAGAAAAACGAGCTGATTCCGGCCCCGATCTCACCAAGTGACCGACATAATCCACGATGCAAATGCAGTCGAGTCCTACAACACCTCGAGTATTATAGCGGACGAAGAAAAATCGGCGCACCCGCTCACACAGACACAGAGACAAGCCTCTATTTTTAAACCATATACGTATAAGTACACATCTACACGAAGAAGGCGAGAGGGAGTATAGAGATCACGGGGCGCGATATGCGCTCGCGCGAGGCTCATCATCGATTATAAGGCCAGGGCTAATTATAGTGCCCTCCGAGCCACCGCCGACGCTTCTCCGTCTTTCTTCCTCCTCTCCCGATCACTCTCACTCGTGCGAGGCTTCCGCGTGCAGCGCGCCAAATGCCGCTGCTATACTGCAGTCGCGCGAGACGAGAGATGAGCTGATATAGTGCGCTCGAGGTTGAAAAAAAATCTGATTTGATTAGTGTCTGTCTGTGAGTGTGTGGAAAGTTTTGCTTATGTGGATTTGACACGTGATATTGAACGATTTTTTTATTTTTTAATGTGAGTATATCTTGTATTTGTGATTTCAGTGTAAATGCTCGGCTGTGATGAGACGCGATGAATTCCTTGTAATGCAGTTTCTATCAGATGCGCATACCGATAAAATTACTGTAGATCTATATCGAGCCGATAATCGATGACTCTTGTACAGATTATTGTTGCAAATAGAATGCTTATATCGATCAGAAGCATTGTGACAAACAAATAGGAACGTATATGAATTATTGATAACGCTATAATGTGCCTCCATAAATCACCGTTAGCACACAAAATCTGCACTTACAACCCAACAAGGCAAAATTCAAAGAGCTGAAGTGAAAGACACACACACACACACGTGAGCAGAAAGGCGAAACAGGGACGTCGCAGAAATCGGAGAACAAGTAGTACGTGTATATACGAGTCAAGTGTAATCAAAGCGCGCGCCAAAGAAAATAAAGCTGCCATTTGCCAACGTTCAAAGTCAGCGCTGTTCTTGGAGCATTATTAGTTTGCTCGATGAGGATGATTGTTTTGATGACGCGCGAGAGATATAATAGTGTGAACCTGAAAGATTTATCCCGGATTTTTGTGTGATTCGATTGCGATTCAGTACTTATAAGTACTGTAGTTCGTACGTGATCGATTTTCTTCGTAAGAGTTCTAAACAATGTTGGTGCTTGCTTTTCTTTTATTTATATCCAGAATAGTGTAGTGTGAAAGCTTGTTATGAACTTTAATTTCACGCGATAACACTTAAGTGCAGTGGCATTAATTATCGTCTGAAACGTAGTAGATGATAACAAAATTGTGTATATGATGGACATTTTAATAGTTACGTAAAATAATCATCGTTTAAGAATATTAATTTATTTGATTGAGCATCCGAGTATTCATCGGTATAAATGATTTTTTTTATATGTTAGAGGAAAAGAATTTATGTAGGAGATTAAATCAAAAACAAGTAATAAACTGAAATCAGTGAATTTCCGGATATAACGATTAAACTAATTAACTCTATTCAGTTTCCTTATCGCCATGACAAATCGGATTGTAAAAAAAAGTTGTCAGCGACAAGAAATAAAATCGACTTTAATGCGGCTCTCAACAATGTCTAAATTACACTGAAGTCGGACGTGCGTTATCTGTTAAAAGAAAATTAGGAAAAATTTTTCTTCGAAAAATAATTTGCCTAACTAGTAAGAAAAATAATTACCAACGGTGCAACACAATAGAATGACTGTAATATTTAATCTAACAAAAATAGTATACTAAAATCAAAAATAATTATAATAAAGTAGAGATACAGTCATCATCTAAAACCTTACATTTAAACACGCTTATCAATAGCATACAATTATCCGTTTAGTCACTTATTTAAAAGCAGTTTAAACGCAAAATCGCTTTACATTCCATTCCACTAAGTAACTTTATCGTCCAATTAAAGCTAATTGAAAGTATAGCCTTTATCGACGCTTTGTAAAGGCAAACTAACGTCGAGCAATAAAGACATTGTCTCTATAATTGAAATTCGTTCACATAATTCCGTGCACAAACTCATCTCAAAAAATCTCTTTTATAAAGCAACACCATCGTATATTCACATCGCAGTCTCGAAACTCAATTTAGAAAATCGTCGAGCATCAGGTGAAGCTTGCAAGCTCAAGAGAAAGCTTTGCGAGTATATGCAGACAGACAAGAGACGCAAATAAGTAGAAGGGAGGGGGGGAAGACGTATGTTCAATATATGCACGCGAATGCAAGTTGCACGCAGGGGGAGAACCACGTGAGACAAGACACGAGTGTGTAAACCCGGCTGTATAGACTGCTAGTGTCATTGCCACTGCCAGTACCGCGACGGTCGTTTACTTAGCAGTGTAGCTCTGCGAAAATGAGAGGCGAGGGGAAACGACGGAAACGCGTGTGTTGTTGCTGTGAATTGAGTTTAGTGCGAAATATTGGTTATTTGTTTGCCTGATACTGCAGGTTGACGTTACTGGAAGACTCGTTGTGGAGTGATTTTTTTTAATGAAAAATTGCGCGGAAGTGTTCGATATATTGCGAATTTTTGTTTTCGAAGAACGATTTACTCCGGTCTAGGTACGTTGATTAATAAAACAAAGATTTAAGAGATATGAAGAAAATTTGTAAATATGTAGTAGAAAGCATAAGATTTTTTGGAGTAGAATATTGATTTAAACTTAGAGAAAAAGTATAATATAATTAGCTTTTGATATTGAAATAGATTAAAAGAAACTTGAAAAAAGCATACTGTAACTATATAAAAAAGTCTCAAAAGTGACAGAAAATATTGTTCAAGTATTTGCTTTTTACGCGAGTTATATTGATTATGCAAGTTGTTATCGAAAGTCCTTGACCAAGCAAAATTGTGTAAAGATACCGATTCATATTTAATTTAGTTAACGCTATATTTGCTCTCGCAAAGAACAGAGAAGACAGTATTTTGAATTTACCTTTAAGTTCATTTTTCTAAGAAAAATTAGATTACTTGAAATTTTTGTTACACAAATTTTTTACTAAAACGTGTATTACACATAAATAAATAAACATTAATTTGAAGTTATACAATAACCTTCAGCCGGTATTATAATGAATACACAGAAAATTTCGTTCAAAATTTATTTCTTTTATAGAAATTGGTCTGTCAACTACAAAAATAGTTTTTAAACAATGCACAATAATCAGAAGAGGAAAAACGAAAAAATTGTTTTCCTTTTGTGTGTATTTTTAAAAATCATACGTAATAGGTATACGCCAACTCCACGTCACACATTATTGAGCGATAAATTAAAAATTAACATAATGCATGCGCTTCTGAAGCAGTAGTTAACAAATATGCACATAAATAAATTAACATTACACAGACTGTTAAAAATCGTCACTTTACTTCACTGAATATACATCCAAAATTATAAATATTCAACTAATACAATATAATTATATTTCCTTGTTTCAGATCATCACATAAGCACATCGCAAGAGAAGAAGCAAAGCTCAAAAATCATCATGCAGTCATCAGATCCATAATCGCCGAGTCCATACCATGGACATCCCAGCGTTTCCAGAACCTCCAGCACCGGTCTCTCGTTCGGTCTCCTTAGACACCCGCGAGTCACTTGCGCGCCGACGCGGTAACATAAGGGACGGTCTGCGACGGCGTCCGCGTTCGGCCAGCTGGCTGGTAGCGCGCAAGCACGCGCCGCGTCGAAGCCGGCGCAGCAATCACGTGCGGCCTTTCATCGTCGCCGAAACCGCGGCAGTCGTCGTCGCGGCGACGAACCGCACCGAGCTCACCCTCACCATGACAGAGAGCAGGTACGACGAGTCTAACGCTGATGTGCAAACTAATACTGCTACGGGAACTGTTGAGGTGCTCGAGAGGATCAAGTGAGTTTTATAAGTGGTCGATTTTATTTTTTTATAGACCGATCGATGCATGGGAGAAAATCGTGGTAGATATTTTGTCGGGGTGAAATGTAGAGCAGTGAGTGGAATGTAGGTCATGTGTATAAGTTGATGGATGTCTTATCTTTGGGGGTATTATCGAATATAGGATCTTGCTCGGGTTGATGAATAAGTAATGAATCGGTTCAGTAGAAACGCTCGGGTACGGCTAGGCTGGATAAAGTAAGAATTTGCGGATGTCAATTTATTTTGATTTCTCAACATTTTTACTGATTATGGTGAATTGTACAAATGTTATACAATGGCTACGGTTGTTATTGATGTATGCGAAATCGTCGTCCTCTTCATATAGCTTGTCACGTTAATATTGCATCGCAAAGTATACTCCGTATGTTACTTGTGCCTATAGCTCGAATAGTAATTTCACTTTTTTTCTTAATATAATCACGGAGAGTAGTAGTCACATTGTGTTGTAATATTGATTGGCATCAAGTTCACTACTTTTTTCGAAAACAAAACAAATCACTTTGATGTTCCTCACGTGCTTGTAATAAGAGCGATTAATGGCACGTGATACACTGAAGTAGATTCAAACAGTAAAAAATTTACCCGTAAAAATTTATCCGATATAACGTTGCGTCGATCGATTCCACCTGTATAGTCGCATTCCTCCAGCTATCATTAACGCGTCTATCCTCCCTGAAGACAAACAGATCAGAACTGAACGATATACATCACGCGTCAAGTGCTTATAAACGCGTTCGTTTGGTTTTCCATCTAATTACGACATTATGTCGTTCCTACAAGCTATTAACTTTTTTTTCAAATTCAGGGTAGCTTGAACGGTAAACACAAAATTATTGTGAACTAAATTACTTCCTCCTCCAGGATTTCGTAGCATGTAATAATAATGAAAATTTATGTAACCCGTATTTTTCCATTAAAAACTCGAACGGGCCTACTGACTTAGTAGTAGTATAATACAGTCGATTCCCATCCAGGAAATAACAATTACACGTTTAATCTCCTTTCGTTTCAGAGAGAACCAGTCGCCGAGGACGATCAAGGAGGACCAGGTCAACGAGGCCGAAATCATTTGTCGAGCGAGTATCGAGGCAGGTAAGCTACTGCATCACCTGTTGCTCGAGCCCGCGACACATTCATCGCCCCTCGCGGGAGAGCAGGCGCCAAAGCGGTGGCAATTAGCACGAGCACAGTGTGCCACTTGGGAAAAATGACGAACAGTTGTAATTACGAGTCCCGGCGCGACATTTCCGGAGTCACACGTTGTTTGGATCTGATGGATTTTTTTTCCTTTTTGAAGAACGTGATTTGGCAGAGTATTTTTGTGACTTGGAGATTTTATCGATATCGATTGTATTGCTTGGAGTAGGCTAGCTGTGAAGAAAAATCGTTGGGTTGCAGGCTTTTATATTTGAGGTCGTCTAAAATTAACTCTAATATTTGCATGTATTTGAATGCTACAAAATTGTTGTAGTCTGTTTAAAAAAGGAAGCCAACGTCGGTTTCATTCACATTCGTCGTGAGTAAAAATTGCCTGCAAGGCCAAGCGAAAAGGAAAACCTGAAAAAAAAGAAACTATAAAAACACACAACGCGCGCCAACTCAGCGGAGCGTTAACATCGAACCACGTAGCTCTCGCGTTCCGCGGAATAAGTACTTGCACTCGGTCAGTGTCAAATATCAAACCAATTCCTTGGCATTTAACTTTATACGCTTTTTAGATATGTAGTTGCTTTTTATCGATTATTTTACAAGAATGCAAGAAATGTTAAAATTGGTCATTTTTCATCGAGCCATATACCTAGATAGTAAAATCGTGTACTTTTGTTTTCAAATCTCGTCATCTCATAAAGTTTTAATTTTCAAATCGATCCGAACAAGATTAATTTAGAAATCGTGAAAAGAAGCGTATAATTTACAACATCACAATAATAACAAGTATCGCTGCAAAATGCATAAATCGACCGAGGCACACACGTATGTCACATCACATAGGCGCGTATAGAGGCGTAGACGATCGATGTGCTGTATATGACCTTGCGTGCGACATGCCGCGCGGACTCAGAATTTGCTTCCTTCCTTCTTTTGTATTAGTAGCGGTGGTCTCGGAAAAAAGGGTTATCCGCCAGAGCGATCGGCACGAAAATCGGGCATTTGTTTCGAGCGCGACTTACGCAAGTAAACACACGGATTCAGTGTTGAGTGCGAAGGCGATTAGAGATCTTGGATCAGTCTTAATTTAGAATTACGGTGACAAAAGTCTTTCGAGGTAGATTATAGGTGTAAGGCGTATATGGACTTTTCAAAGTTGTTGATTGGTATTTTCGAAAAATTGAGGATGACCGTATCCGATTTTTGACAGATTGATCGTACGATTGCAAACTTGGAAAATGTATAGTTTGACACAGCGGCTACTGCAGTGTACGTATTTTTTAAAATAAATCAATAATTATGGTTGTTATATTTAAACATTTTCATTAGCACGAAAGCGGTACGTTTAATTAATTAAGTAATTGCGATGAGCGGCAATTATGTAGTTTAATGAATTGCTTTGACGAAGAGCACGATATTATCTTATAAATTAAAACGTGCAGCGTATAGCATATAGAACATAAACTATAGTGATAATGTTCTAAAAGTGTATCTAATTATTTGTATTTAATTCAAAATGTTAATTTACAAACTTTGTTAATTTTAAAACAAAAATCTACTTTTCGGAAAATGTGAGTCATCACTCTTATTCTACAATAGGTTTCAGTATAAACTATACACAGTCTATGATTACATACAAACAAAGCATAATATACATTTTCCCTTGTTTTACGTTTGCTCAACCAATCGCGAATTTTCTATACTTCAAAAATCAATTAACATCGATCGTCAGATATAAATTTTACATTGTTATGCATAAAGTCAGTTTAGTTTCTCTTTCAATACAACGTATAACCCGGAGTAGCTCGAACATTGCTTTCAACAATATTTTACATTGAATATGAATTCATCTAAAATCATCTACAAAATTTCAGCAAACAATGACCTGCAACGTGCAGCAACGACAACTTTTCCCAAGACGTTACCTGAGCGCCTGCCGCCGATTCGTTCCGAGGAAACGTGCAACAGCGTCACGGTCACGACTAGCGCAGCAACTCCACTGCCTCATAAGCCTCTAAAATCGACTGCTGTGCAAACCATCGGCCGAATACTTTACAGACTCAGGGTGTTTCCGACTCTCAAGGATATTGTCGATGAAGAAAACAAACCACCCGATCCGAAAAAATCGCCGAGACTGTATCGGTACTTTAGGTTTCTTGGACGCGTTGCTCTCTGTCAGTTTGGTAAGTTAAAAATGATATGTTCGTTAAACTAAATTCGCTTAAGTTTTGAACAAAAACAAAGTTTAGTATACCAGTCTTGATATTTTTTACCTTCGTTCGAAAATTCATCGTAAAAAATTTACATAATATTAGCGGTAAAAATCAATATTTTTACAAGGACAACGGTTATTAAAATATATACATATACTGCGAGATATACCTGTATAGATAGTTTTATCTAGAAACAGATATAGAGTAGATTCAATAAACTTGACTTATACTCTACAGTCTTATACTACAAAGACTAACTAAAAAAAGCTTTGCGTACAATAATGCAAAAGTTAATGAATTTCCGTCAAACGTAATAGAGTTGGTTGAAAACACGCAGGATCGTTTTTTTGCAATCCTTGAATAACGTGCAACTGTAATATTGCGCCGCACGTAAAATTGATTAAGAAAATAACCACTAGCATATGTAGAGACCCTCGAGTATTAATGCATACACCTATCGTCAAGGCTATTTAATACATGTAGCTGAATTATTAAGTAAATCAACGTAATAATTCCGCTTAATTAAAAAGAAAAAATTTTTTTTTAATTCCAGGTCTAGCCTGGCTACTGACTCTATGGGCAGTACTAGGAGCCGGTGCGTTTTACATAACGGAAGGTCCACGCGAACGACAGCAGGTCGTTGAGCTGAAGGACATGCAACGCGACCTTGCAGTAGGTCTTGCGACGGAACTTCGTCAGCTTCGCGCTGACGAGAAGGAGATGGAGCCGCTCTGGAGTAACAAAGTCAGGCAGTACGTTGCCAGACACGAGAAGCTTCTGCTCATCGCCGTGAGCTCGGGTTACGGCGAGGGCGGCGATAACGGACAACTGTGGACATTCCCTGGTTGTGTATTATTTGCCATTTCGGTTCTTACGACTTTAGGTAAATCTTTTGGCAAAAATATTTTTAATACACTTTTTTATGTATGTGTTTATGGGTCTGATCATCCCGGAACGTAACTACTGCGTGCAAATACTGTACTGCATTTATTTGATATTCAATGTGTGAACCGAATAAAAAATTATTGATTTCTCGGATATTCTTTATACTATTTTTACAATTTCATTTTTAATGCTGTTCGAAACAAAGTGAAAAATTAGAACCACATATTTTTGTTACCAGGTTTCGGTGCACCTGTACCGCGGACGAGTGCCGGTCGCACAGTCGCGGTGATATTCGCGGCCATCGGGATACCCGCGCACTTTCTGCTGGTACTTAATCTCGGTCTACTGCTGGCCGTGAGACTGAAAAGATACGGCATCGCCAGAAAATACAAAGTCGAATGTAGAGACCAGGAAACTTTGGACACCTTGCCTATGCCTATGTGGGTCAAGGTCGTACCTTTTGTAGGAATCGGTAAGTATGTAATATAATAAAATGCATTGAATTTGACTTTTTTTTCTGTGGCATATAACTGTTTTCTGTATAATTAAATTTAGCGCTTCTTTATTTAAATATACTATGGAAAATATTAATACACAGAAGTCACTTTGACGTGAAAGTCGCGGTGGTTTAGAGTAAAGGGCCATTTTATGTCATTAATAATTCTGTATTATATAAATTACTTGCAATGAACGTAATTTAAAAAGTAATGTCCGAATATATAACTTTTCTGAATCTGTATATTATAATGTAGTCACTTTTTAATTAAACTGTTATACGTTAGTACACCAATAATAAATTATTTTGACATAATGATGATGTATTAAAAGAATGATTAGCTTTCCAATATTGATTTACTCACTTCAATTTTTAACTCTGTACTAATAAGTCGACACAAAGGTCTAAAAAAACAGAGAAACCGAATATTTTATAATTTTTTGCTGCTGCGTAGATGAAGTACTACTAGTATTACATAAACTATATTTCTCAAAAAATGTATTTTTCATCGTCACAGCGGTGTACTACATCCTAGGAATCCTGTGTTTCGGTGTTGCTCGGTTGCGGCCCTTCTCCGACAGTTTGCTCTTCCCGCTAGACTTCACTGCGGCAGGAGGTCTCTCGACGATAAGCGGCTACGTTCGCATTCTGTATGGTGTGTTCCTCGAAGGTGCCGTCACTCTGGCCGCGGTAGCCGTTGCTGTGCTCAAGGTTTCGGCAACGCAGAGCCTCACCAATGTTGGTCTCAGATACGGCCTGCTCGTACCAGCGTAGTGTGAAAACTCTTTTGTGAGACAGTGATTTGGATTTTCAAATGTGTTCTCAGTATTTTTAGGTAGATTGCATATTCAGCGAAAGGAACTATTTAATTGCAAGACTGTGAGGGCGTATTTTTCTAGACTTGAGTGCAATTGCGTGAAACTTGTGAAGTTGACTCGATTTGTTTTTTATAATAGCAGTGTAGAACGAAAATTAGATGGGAGAGACTAAAGCTGATTAAGTGATTGATAGTATCGACTACAATGCTATTATTAACAGACAATTATTGATTTTAAAATAGTACATTTCGATACTACTGCGAGACAGTAAATCTAGCCTTCTGTAAACATTTGGAAAGGTCAAACAAGGCTGAAATACAATTAAAAAATCAGCTTTGGTCTTTCCTAAAACTTATAAATACTGTATATTTTATGTTTAGGTCTATCAGGACCATACTAAGGTGTATACGAAAAAGTATAAAGTAATTTCACATTTAACCAGTCATGAATAAAATTAAGGCTGAGTTTAAAAGATTGTATTTACATTGTTATACTTCTTTTTTACATTTGAGAATATAGTATTTCGAAATTGTAAATAATTTGTCAAAATAGCAAATATTATTATGTTTTTTTATGTACTCTATTCAATATGTAAATTAGTGGTATACACATTTGTTTGAAATCCATGTGAATTGATGCATTCTGACAGTTTTATAACAAAATAGATAGTTTTGTGATTGATTCTTTTGATGTGTTTTAATGTGAACTGGTACATATAATAATACTGTAAAAACATTCAAGGATACAAAAGTTTTGCATAACACTGATTTTTGGATATAAAGGTTGAAAATAATTTTCTCTTATAATTGAACAATATATTTTTATTCGTTCAAATCATATTTTCTATGATTTTTTATAACAAAAAGTTTACTGTACAGATGCTTGATGCCTATGATTTATGTAACTAAGTATATAACACATTCCACTGTAGAAACGAACGATCGAAGATACTCGACGAGTTTTTTTAGGGAACTAATTGTATACAACACACACGATCTTAAAGAAAACGCGTTCTTTTAATTTAATAAACAAAAAAGAAGAAAAAAAAATAATGTCAATAGTCTACTTTTTGTTTACTTTCTTAAATATTATCCGATCATAAAAGCACCTAAATGAAAGTATTGTAATACGGAACAGAAAATAGTATAACACTTGCTGCTATCTGTATTTTACTGATTAAATGGAACCGCCATCTAAAAAGCTTGAAGCTTGACAATCTACATAATTATAAATCAAAACTCAAAGAGAACAATTTTTTTCTTTACATAATAACTGAAAGTATCACTGGATACTTCCAAAAAAGTTTGTTTTTAAAATGTTAAAGATCTTTGAAATTTACAAACTGGGAAAAAATAGTCTTGTTAATATTCAACGATCGAAGTCAGCTGTCGTATATTATTTTACAATTTACAATTGTTATAGCGATCAATTAAAAGTATAAATATAATGGCTGCTTATAAACAATTCATTAAAAGTGGTTTTCCGTCTCTTTAGAAATAAAATCATTTGACATCATAATAACAATAAGATGTTTGGAGGCTTTCATTATGTGTTTGTACATACGTATGTATAACGATTGGACGTTAGCGCACACTAACATTCAATCGTATTTCGTATATATTTCGTATTCCCCAGAGCAGTTTGTGAATCGATTATAATTATATTTATAGCATTTTTTGCCGTTCGCTCTTTTCATCGTGGTCGTCATCGTCAGACACATCCTGCGGTTTATCAGATGGATTGATTGGTTTGGACGATTTCGTCTTCATTTCCGTTGGATTTTTTTGGTCGTTTAAGGCTTCCCGAATTGATTCCATCAGATCAAAAGGCTCTGTGTAACAATGCTTTGTACCTGAGAAAGTTGTTCATTTTTCTATTGGTAAATCATTATTTTAATAAAGGGATAATTTGTTATTTTTTCGAATGTAATATTTCGCTATACCGTTTTCATTGGGACATGAAAGAAAAGTAAAAGCAGTTGTTAGTTCTCAAAAATACATCACCGAGACTGTTATAAACGAATGTTCATTTAATTCACGTTAATGTTAGTACATGAAATGAATTGAAAAAAAAAATAATAATAATAATAATAAGAAACACTCGTCTACTACACTAATTTTAGAAAAAACCAGTTTGTAAATAAGTTTATTGTTTTACTATATTTCTTTACAAACATATACAAAACTTATTTGTAAGTAAGTATTTATCGTAGTCAATATCGCTAAAACATAACAGTTGTATGATGGTAAAACGATTTGGTTTTATGCACGTTCGAAGGTGAGAGTCCACTCACCTATCAATAACAGACTATCCAAAAATCGCCCTCTTCACCCTATCAAGAAACCCATCGCCTTGAACCGTTTCACTCTCTCCACTCGCTTGAGTTTTCTCCGACATGCCTAAAAAAAGCAATCGGACTCGTCATTGAAAAAACAAAGTGAAAAAATTAACAAACCAAAAAATTTTTAATAAATACTTTTAAAAAAATTCAATGAAAAAATGCCGCATAATTTAAAAACGAATGCAATAAGAGAATTTTTCTAGAATGAATGTAAAATACCATGCATTTCTATCATTTCAATATTTGTGATATCATTGATTGGTGTTATAAGGTGCCACTTCAGGTACTGAACAAAAAAAAAACACTTTTGACTAACCTTATGAAATTAAATTACTTTTTTAGTTATACGTACCTCACCTTCAGTAATTAGTGTAACAAATGCAATTTAGTCTGCATCATACTACAAAATATCGACAGTTATATCAATAACGTATAAATGTTTATATAAATCTTTAAATTTTATAAATTACAACTCTGCTTTCAAAAGTAAAACCGTTTATTTCTTTTCTAAGTTTCAATACATACAATGAAACTGTTGCAACTTACACTAAAAAAATTCTCTCTCGCGAAAATGAAACGCAGCAATTATAAGGCATTTTCTAGTTTATTTACAAATCTACGACATGTACACGTATACACGTATAGAGAAACTCAAGCGATGCTTTAAGTGTCATGATCAACAATCTTTCAATCTTATTCTCTCTCCGCAAATTTGTGTAACGCTATAGTTTTTTTTTCTCGAAAGCTCATAAAGCTCCGGTTGACTTAAGAGCCGATCAACTGTTTTGCTTTTGTTCCTTACCATCCTTTTTCGTGGTGACGCCATGTATCGATCCCGGCGTGTCGGTTTCCATCTCCGCATAAGCCTGTATGAGCGCCCGTTGCTTTTCATTCAGCGACGTGGGTGTCTTGATCTTGATCTGTACATAGTGATCGCCGGAGCCAACGGTGTTGACTTTTTTCAGTCCCTTGCCGTTCAATCGTATGAGTGTGTGCGACGAGGTACCGGGTCGGATCTGTATCGTCAGGGCCTCATAGACACCTTCTATGCGAATGCTACCGCCAAGGATTGCCTGAGAGATACTGATATCCGCATCCGTGTGAATGTCCGGTCCGTCACGACGGAAGTATTTTGACTTTTCCACGCGGAATGTTATGAAGATCTCTTTGTTGCCGACGGCCATGCGTACAGTCTGGCCATCCTCAACGCCAGCCGGCACCGGTACTGTTACCTTTTTGCGCTGCACCTGTTATTAGAGTAAGCAAATTCTCGGTTTAGCTGATTTTGTTTACATCATAGAGACATATGATTATACTTATTATACTAAAGCACTGAATTAAATTAAATTTATTCCTATGTTTACTTTTACAAATAAATCATTTGATGATAATATGTTGCACAGATATAAACACTTGAAAGAAACATGTTGCACAATTCAGCTTGTGAAATCAAAGACTTATAGCATTTATTTATCTTTAGAGACTGATTTAAAAAGTGGATTTGTGCATGTATTACTAAGATTCATAAATAAAAAAAATTGTCACAATTAAATTTCTTAAATTTACAAATAATTTAATTCAACTCACCGACTGTCCTTTTCCATCACACTCATTACAAGGATGTTTTATGTACACTCTAGTGCCGTGACATTGCCTACACGTAGACCGCATGACGAATGGTCCAGTACTAATAGTCTCCATTCCAGTACCATTACAGTAATGACATTTTATAGGCTTAAAGCCTAATTCACATCGAGTACCCTGACACTTGGGACATGTGTCAACTACATTAATGTTAATGTCTTTGTTGATTCCTCTGGCAGCTTGAGAAAAGGTCAGGTTCATTATCACCTAAAGAAAGCATATTTAATTTTCATTTAATCAGTTATTATTTACAACAACAAAGTATACTGTTGATAAACAAAATATACCTCTTGGGCAGCTCCAAAGCCATATCTGGATTCTGCATAATCTTCGAAATCAGAAAAACCACCACTTTTAAAGCCAGCTTCTCCAAAAATTTTTCTAAATAACTCTTCTGGATTAATGGTCGATTTGAACTGCCAGTTAAAGTCTCTTGTATCTTTATTTCTACTACCTGGTGGAGGAGCTCCACCCATTCCCATTTGCTCTGATGTAGCACCCCACGTGTCGTACTCTTTTCTTTTAGTCTCATCGCTGAGAACTTCATAAGCCTCAGAGACTTCTTGGAATTTTTTACTGGCATTTGGATCATCTTTGTTTGTGTCGGGATGATATTTTTTGGCTAGCTGGTAGTAGGCTTTCTTAATATCCTTTCCTGAAGCATTTCTGGAGATACCCAACACTTCGTAGTAGCTTTTCTTTGCGAGTGTCCCACTCGTCAAGTGAAATTTCCTATGACTTTGTACTGAACCTGCAGAAGTATCTAGAAAATAAAGAGTTTTGGTCAAACAATTTCCCTTGAAACTGCTTTTACAGTAATACAAGAACAGAAAAGTCAAGCTAGGAAAACGCAAACATTCACAAAACGTAAAACATCGAGAAACGTCGTATCGCGTATATATATACCTATATATGTGACCTATAAGTTGATAAGAGAATCTTTCAAAATCACATGTAAAGTTTTAAGGTTAGGTAAGCCCATCCTCTTTACCTAATATGTATACCGGTTCTCCAAAAAGTCCATACAATCCCCAGATGAACAAAGCTCAAGAATCAATCGAAACAAGCAACCCACGCATACACTGATCAATAATCAATAACCCAGTCAGTCAAAAGATCCTCGAGAAATGATGTAATACACAGGGGGGTAAATGCCAAGATAGGTGATGTACTCACACTTGTGAACCTTGAAACGGCCGCTCCAGGAGTCGACAGGCATCGGGCCCGTGGCGTAGTGTCGCCGACAGTCGGAGCATCTCGACAAAGCTTGATTCTGACCATTTTGAGGCTTACCGCGAGGTATAAGGCTCAAATTTCTCGGGCGAAGGATAGCAGCGAAACCCTTGCCGGTGGCCATGTTGGCTGAGAGACGCATGGCAGACGGTCTCGCGGAGTAGACGACAGACGGCTAGACTGAAATGAAGCGAGCGCTGATGCGGTTATGTGTTGGATCTTGATATAATGAGTTTCAGGTACGCGAAAGGATATCCATATTCAAGAGGATCATCTTGGCGACTTTTCGGCGGTTATAAGGAGCGACTGCAGGCTCTGCTTGACTCTGCACGCGAGAGACCTACTAGATTTTTCGCGGAGAGTATTGCGATGCGCCTGCGCGATGAGGTCTTTGAACAGATTATATTTTTTGGAATGTTACCGTATTTATCGTGTTAATTATTTTTAATCTGATTGTTACAAATGTTACGTGACTTATTATAGTTTTGCATAGATTTTAGTTGTACCACACGTCAATCATTGGAGAAGCGATTTAAATTTGCCGCCTTTTTTTAGTAGAAAGTTAAATGACATCACATGACAAAATGACGCTGCATTACCTCCGATGTGACACTATATTGTCCTTTCATTGCAAGGAAAAATATCGAAAGTTGTGTTGTGTGCGTGTGATGCACGGTGGTCGGATGTCTACGCGTATAGCTGTAAACAAGAAATTTAGGTTAATTTAAGTACAGTTTCGGTTTTCCTCTGTTATTTGGATAATTTATTTATCAAGAAAGAAACAATGGCGTGAGTAAACTAATATTTTACTTATATTATTGAAAATTTGGAATTGTAGATTTATCTTAAATTTCGTTAAGAACCAGTTTAACTTATACTGTCCTGACATATGTTACTTTGTCATCGCACAATGAATTTAACAAAAATTAATTTTGTTTTATTATTGGATTCAGCAGTTAAAATAAGCTATTAATATATGGATTATGTTTAGAAAAACATCTGTTTTTCTACTTTGCATTATAGCTACAATTGATACAATAACAAAGTTGCTTGTAAATTGTTTTAGAACATAACGATATTTTTTTACAGGTCCAAAGTTACTTTCAAGATCACTCTGACATCCGATCCGAAATTACCATTCAAAGTGTAGGTTTTGTTAATTAATCATGCTTCATGAAGAACCATTGTCAAGACATGCTTATAAATCGCTTTTCTTTCATTATTAGCAAATCTAGATTTATTTTTACACTGCATTGGTTTTATGAAATTAAGAGAGCCGATTATCTATTTCTATAAATCAATGTTTTGTTTGCAAACCAAAAATGGACCAAAATATCAATAAAATATTGAAAACAATAGATTTTTACTGCGAAATAATAGAAAATCCTGAAGTTTTAAGAGAAATAGATGTAAATTATTTGAAAAAGACTTTTCAAGCTTGTGTATTCATAGAAAATGCTATTAAAAAGATTCAAGAAGAGAAAAAAGAAATAGTTTTTGAAAGTCACTTGAATGCTTGGATGTCAAGAAAGAAGAAAACTGTTGTCTATAAATCTTCTAACTTTGAGAATGCATGTGACAAATTATTAGAATTTTGTTTAAAAGAAGATAAAATTTCAAATGAAGTGATAGATGAGATGATAAAAATGTATATTCACCAGTGTGGAAGTATTAGATTTGAAGCTAATATTAATCACATACTGACTCATTCAATGGGAGCTAATGCACTATTAGACATTTTTAGAAACTTAGAAATT
The DNA here is from genome assembly GCA_900474305.1 of Cecidostiba fungosa. NCBI lineage: Eukaryota > Metazoa > Arthropoda > Insecta > Hymenoptera > Pteromalidae > Cecidostiba > Cecidostiba fungosa. The sequence continues at coordinate 28,434 of UCOJ01000040.1, forward strand.
TCCGAGTCAGATATTGATGATGAAGTACTTATTGCTTCCTGGGAACATGAGATTGGAATTGGGAAACAAAAGAAAGTCAAAGAATGTTTAAAAGATATGTTTGATAAGGAGGAAATACCAAGACTGATTGAATTAGCTTATAAATCAGAAACTAGTAGTCCAATAAATAATTTAATTTTAGACTTCCTTTCAACAAAATTAGAAGATAACGATGTTTCATTGTATACAGAACTCAAAAATAATGAAAAGAAAGTGCTCTTAAAACTTTTAATGGACAATTCTAAATTTCAAGTGACTTTTGTGGATACTACATTTTACATTGGTAGAAACATGGAAAAAGATGATGATGAAGAGTGGATCACAAATACAGGAGTTACATACGATGATTTAAAAACAATTATATTAATTTTGTTGGATGGTCCCCGAGAAATTTATCAATTAGTAGTCGATAGAATTAAGTTAGCCAAAGAGTTAGATGACGTTTGGGAGGATGTGGAAAGAGACTGTATTTTGTAGATTACAACTCTCAGGAAAATTATTGTCACTTTCATAACTTTTTTTTATAAACTTTGTATTATAAATGTAAATATTAATTGAAGAATTATGAATAAAAATAAATTTTTTTATATACTGAAAAAGAAGTAATTTTTTTACTGCATGTCTTGACAATGGTTCAAAAATTAAGTTAAATTTTTCGTAAGACATATAATATATTATATTACAGACTGAGTGTGCCAGACAACACACCTTTCACAGCAGTATTGAAGTTTGCGGCTGAGGAATTCAAAGTTGCCCCAGCTACTTCTGCAATAATCACTGATGATGGTGTTGGTATTAACCCACAGCAGACTGCCGGTATGTAATTTTTTATGTTTTATACTTCATAAAAGTTATTAAGAATTTAATGTAATGAAAATAGTTATAAATTTAATTTTTTTTTACAGGTAACGTGTTTTTAAAGCATGGTTCCGAACTAAGGTTAATACCAAGAGACAGAGTTGGACAAAGTAGTTGATTTGGATTATATCATAAATTTATGAATTTTGTTTAATAAATGATGTATTTTATTATCGATTGTTTTAACTTTTTCTATGTTTTTGAAACTTATATGTGATGAATGCTTGCTTAAGTGTATTGTATGAACACTGAAATATACTTGAATGAAAAAAAAGTCATGTGTATATTTTTGTAGGACACAGGAAAATAATAAAACTTACTTATGGAGTAGAAATATTTTTTATAAGTGAATTACATATAAGATATAAGATTGTTACAAAGAGCTAACTACATCATAATCTCATTAATGCGATCTCATCTGCAGTTAATCATCAAAAACCGCGTTTTACATTTTTTTTGGGTTGTAAAAGCACTTGCGCTACAAAAGTATAAATTTCTTTTATATATATAAAATAGTGCCAATTAAAAAATGTTGTAATTTCTTTTAGAAAATGACGTTGCAGTATTTCATTTTTTAATCTCACTTTAGGTAAATACTACCTAAAACTTAAAAATAGTTCCAAAGTGGAATGTTTTAATAAGGTTGAGCTGCCCTTAAGTCATGGGTTGTGTGGTCGATTATTATAACGTAAAAAATCGTCTTTTGGCACCAATACGGTGGTCAACTAATATCACTTCAATTATTCTTAGTAAAAATTTTAGAAATGCAGTCGGAAATACCAGAGATTTATTACCGGGATAATCTGAAGTTGGAGCACTTTAGTATTGCAAATGGCACTGTGAAAGCGGTAACTATCTTCTTTATGACTGTTACCAAATTACAAATATTTAAGTGTAAAAAGGTATATACGTTTGTCATATCTTTAGTAAAATACATGGTAGCAAAAGTGTGTTAATACAGCGAGTGTAAAATAGATTTTGATCAAACATTGCCCTCTTTCGTTTCTTAAAACAGTTATTTTTAATATTTTATTTTATTAAATATATTGTCTTCTCTTTATTAATTACAAAACAAGAATAGCTGACTGAAAGCCAAAACGGTTGTAACTTATGGTCCGATTTATAAGTTTATCTATATCAGCTCTATAAATAATAGTAATATGATAAATGCCTGTTTTTAAGAAACGAAAGAAGTCCATGCGTGATTTTGACTTACATTGTATGGCATATCTTTCCCAGACACGAAATTTGATCATACATCTCAATCGTTACCTCTACCACTTACTTACAATAATACTTCGCTTAATAATAGTCTAAAATGTGCGTTTAGACTTGAAACGAAAAGGAATCTCAAATTATCCTTGCTTTTTATTTCTCTCGTAACGCTAGTACTTGTTTTGTTATTACAATATATCTCACGCTCGATACAACTTTCTACTAAAGTTTCGATATAAATCCTATATGGAGCTTCCATTACTCATCTCTTTCGCTGTCATGCGATATTCGGTGCTTAATTAAAATTCTTTATCAATATAGAAAAAGACTTATTTAACTTCGTCGATAGCGCATTTATCTCTGCCAACCGAACAATATAAAGATTCACTCGGCTTCTTTTTCTTTTTTCTTAATTTTTTGTCAACTAATCACTAAAACGTATTTTTAGCCCATGATATAATAATACTATGTTGTTAGTATCAGATTAGGCATTAATAGAAAGATCCTAAGAAACGTATTTCCAGACTAGAACTATCATCACGTTTGCTTCCTTCAACTGTAGGACATTCCACATTAGCCGCTTATATATTTTTCATTTTCAAGCACAATTAAAAACTTACACTCCTTTTGTTCTTTAATAAAATTCGTACAAAAGAAAACGAATTATCATCACTCAACATACAAATACAAATAGATCAGTTTCGCATTATCATTAGTATTCGTAAAATACTTACGAACGGAGCGCAAAAAATGTTACAAGAATAAAGATCAGTTGAATTGTGTATATATATTAAATCAATAAATAGGAAATATGCTTATGGCTTAACGAGCAAATATTTACGTAACTTTGGACAATTCCATACCTTTGCACAAATACCCTCTGGACATAAAAAATCTCTCGCCATACAAAAATTATCTCCTTGTAAAAATCAGGTGGTCAACGTAATGCTTATTCGTCCTGTAAACATATGTTAATTAGTATAAAATACATATAAAACTAAAATGACTATACAATTACACTAAATAAAGGATTTTAAATTTACATTACAAGAGAAAAAAATGTTTAACCAAAAGTATAATAGGCATGAGGATTTTTGGAAATAAAGCTTTAGAAAATAGACACTGAATAACTTTGTACAAACAATAAAGGCGTACCCATTCGTGCTCATCAACACCCTCCATATAGTCCTGTTCCAGTGGACATGTTATTACGTCGCCCACAAGGTTGCTCATATTTTTTTGTATCTAATACACACAACATCAAAAAATCACAATAAACAACAGTACAACAATAATCGTGCAAAAAATATTTGACAATATATCACAGATTTTGTAATTTATACATTATATTAACAACTACTTTTTCAATAGTTTGAAAGAAACAGATTTTGAACTAAAAAATGAAACGTGAAAGTAAAATTTTTGTTTTGCGATAAAATTTATTTTAAGAAGCAAGATTTTCGTGCTTGCGATTGTCATATAAAGCAAGCGAATAACTTACATCCAATTGTTTTGCTCTGACGTCTGGATGATATCCAGACAGTCTAGTGTAAGGCTGCGACGCGGGTGTACTTCCTGAGTTTTGCTTAGCTGAAATTGGTGCAGTAACTACTGCTTGACCTTGACTTTCAGTTACTATAAAATAAAAACTGTTAGTTTTTTTTCATTTAAACTAATACCATTGAAATATTCAATATATACATACAATTATCCATTCCAGGTGGTTTTAGACTGATTCTTAAAGCTTGTTTATTAGATCCACTGAACCATTCTCGAGAAGTCATTGCAGGTTTCCATGTAACCTTTGTTGGTGGGAACAAATCATCTTGGAAAAGTTCACTCTGAAAAAAGGTAAACGTTTTTTTTTTATATTTGCACGATGTTCGAAGTAATATAATTTAATTATAAATACTTACTTTGATTCTGGGCACCGTAAAGCTTAAGGGCTCTATCGTATTATTGGTTAGTCTTAATGCCGAAGCAAACTCGACGCTTGCAACATCGCATTTGTTTTTCGGCAAAAAGGATAGTCCTTGATGTAAAGAAGCACATCGATGATGGCTTAAAGGACAAATGTACGGTGCTTCTTCTGTCACTTCAAACGCATAAATTGTCGAGTCACCCTAAAACCATAAAAGTTATTTATTTTAGTCAAATAATTTTCAGTATTTACAGAAAATTTGATTGTTTCAAGAGTGACTTACTCGTCCAGTAAGAAATAGAGTTGAGCTATCTTCGTCGTAGAACGGCATCAAAATCGCGGGAGAAACGTCCAATCCAACTGTGTTTAAAGGAGCGTTCAAATTGTCAGCTTTAAAAACAAGTATTTGTCTCTCTGATACCCTAAAAACATAAGGTTATTAATTATTTATCTATGACAGTCTAGAAATAATCAAAACAAAAATAATTGACCACGCACTTATCGAATCCCATTACAACCAAATAACGTCCATCTAAAGCCCAAACAACTCTAGCACCTCTTGTTCCTACGGGTCCTTTGCCTTCCCTGATAGGCGTATCGCTGCTTCTCGGCTTATAAATTCTGAGTTTTCCAGCCTTGCAAGCTGTGGCCAAGTACTGGCCGCACGGCGACCAAGCCAAACTGAATATCTGGTCGGTATGTCCTATCAAGATGATTTGACTCTTGATTGATTCACCAGATTTAAGTGGCTCAAGATCCCAAATCTTTACAGTCATATCATAAGAAGCTGATGCTAGAACGTCAGCTGCGAGCGGATGATACTTGATGAGATAGATTTTGTCAGCATGAGCCTCAATTGTGTAGTTTGGCTCATTCGTCGGTTCTGTCAAGCCTGCGCTCGGTATTTCCCAAAGTCGTATCATGCCGTCGTCACAAGCTGAAACAATGCGATAAATATATTGTGAAAAAGTCAAAAGTAAACGTTTTATATTACAAATATGAATTTGCCAAAATCTTACCAACTGCAAGTCGTTGGTTATTGAAGGGGTCCCACTGAAAGTCCATAACTGTTGCTCCATGTACAAGAGCCGGCATAACTCCATCAGGTAGCCTTCCAGTTTTCTTCAACTCTAGTACAGCTATTTTACCACCGGGTCCGCTCAAAGGTACCGCGACCCGATCAGAATTTGCTGAAATACGATTTATTTTATTCACCGTCAACCAGTATCTTACATCGCTGATATATGTAACCATGCTTACCATGAAATCCGTCACATTCCCCAGATATTTGACGACTTATGTTACGAATATTTTCAATGTGCGTCGACTTGTGTCCAGGTGTACCCTTGAGATGTCTGAACTTGGAAACTCTGCCAAAGACGGTGGAAGTTCTTTTGGGAGTCGGAGTAGTGATGGGCTCAGGTTTTTCAAGGCGTGGATCCATGCTCTGCTGGCGCAGCATAGGGATAACTTTCTTTACCTCGTCCTCCTTGATGATATCGCTCTTGGTCTTGAAGGAGTCCCGACGCCTCATTGACGTTGGCGAGCCCATCGCCTTTTCCGCGAGATTACCGTCGGTCACAGACGCAGATCGATTCTCGTACAATCGTCGTCTCTCGGCTATTGAATTCCTGTTGGAACCACCTCGCTCAAAGTTGCCCGAATCTTCGTTCTCCGGTGATTCGTCTTTTACCTTTGAGTTATTTGCACAGTAATTTTAGAAATAATTGTTCAACCGTCTTACAACGGAAAGTAAACGACGTATCCACTTCCTACCTTTACCTCAAAAAGTCTACGTCTTTCAGCAGTACTGGGCGTTTTCGGCTTGTAGCCGGAATCGCTGGAGTTGGCATCTTCCTCTATAGAGCTGGAATCGCTCTTGGCAGCCTCTGAGTCCTTGGTGCGCTCCGCTTCATAGGTGGGTGATTTGTCCACGTCGTTGTTAGCCGCGTCTTTGGCGTCGTATCCGTCGTTGTTCACGTGCCCGTTGCTATCAGTCGAAGGCGCCTGAGGCACAGAGAATACCTTATCAAATGAAAACTCTTGGCTGGCAGATTTGGCTTGGAATGGCTTTGGCCCCAGACGTGGCTGTAAAAGAGAAAAAAATACGCGATTTTTTAGAATGTAAAAACAGTTGTACGTTTGTTTGACAACAAAACTAGGAAACATTTAAGGAAAACCCGAGGAGCTGTTGGAGATTAAAAAATTTTAGGTAGGTATTTATGTAAAAAAATATATATACATTATTGGATTAAATTGAATTGATGTTTAAATTGATATGTTGATGGGTAAACTGAAAAGGATAAAATAAATAATCAATAAAACATATACACTCACACACATACAAAACAAGTATAACTAAATAAATAATAATAATAATTCAAATAATATAAACCTACAAACATTATGCATATATTTGTTCATCAATTATCAAACCTTGTATCCTCCAATAGCATTTGGATTGACCGGAGTAACGATTGAACCAGGGCTTGGCGTTGTTCTTGGACGAGCGACAGGCTTTGGTTCTTCTTTAGCTCCTTCATCCGAAAGGCTATTAGCCCTAGATGACCTCGGCAAAGGTTTCGGTGGCACAGGCTGAGATCCATTTTGCATCTTCGATTTTTCGTCTTCCATCTTGTCAATTTCCGCCTTCTTATAATCCTCTTTCTCTTCGTTGATGTCGTTCTTCTCGGGGATCATGTCATCCTTCTCCGGTATTATATAGGACTGAGCTTTAGTATATCCTTTCGGCGTTGACATAGCTATGGCTTTCTGCTGTCGAACTTCCAATTTCACTTCTTGTTGGTTATTTTTCAAAGTAGCTAAATTTCCTTTATGTACCTAAAGGCCCGACAAATTACTTAGTACTGATAATGATTGGACTGAATTTTTATTAACAATCACCATGATCTAACGCTGATGCTCCAAGCGAACTACTTAATACAACAAGAAATTTTGATCTTGGGAGAAAAAGTCGTTCGTCAAAATGTTATTTCAAGTTAAAGAAAAATGCTTTTTATTGATGAAAATTAAACAGGAAGTTATGATTGCAACGAATAACTTTTATCTCGCATTAACAAAAAATAAAGTTTTATTGTGATAACTAAAATAAAAAAGAATAGAGTGGGTGATCTAAACAATTCGTTTTACTTACACAAGGTATTTAAAACTACTGATCATCAGTGCCAGGTATCTCAATTCAAGGAAATAAAAATAAACTACAAAAAATATAACGGACATCTGAAAAGTGAACAAAAAAATAAAAAACATTTGTAAAAACTATGTGCCAAAATGTATGCTCCAAAGTCCACAGCAACCAAGAGGTAGATGAAGTGAGTACTCTTCTTTTATATATCACTATGTGGAAATAAATATGTTCAAGCATCACTTAAACTTACTGTAAAATACAAATGAGAAGTGCAAGTATTGAATAAAACATTAAAATAAAAAATAAGAAACCATTGTAGTAAGAACAAAATTAGAAAAGTGATAACAACTAAATGCACACACACTCACACACATTCATATATAAACTAATATGTTACGTAAAGGATTGTTCACTAATGTAGATAAATCATAGTAGAAAGAAGTAAAAATTGAAAACTTAAACAAAAATTTTAGATTAAAATTAAGTTTTACCGTGATTGGTTCTTCTCCCTTGCTTCTTTTCGCGGGATCTAATGATATTTTTGGTACTGGCAAATCGTGTCCTTGAATCCACGCTGCTGCGGTATTTTGAGCAACACAACCAGTTGTTTCAGGATAGATATCAGCATGAAAATCTCGGTACGTCTGAAAATATCATTTAATTAGTGCAAATCATTCCATTTACTCATAAAAACTTAATGAAGCATTACATTCAAATAGATCGAACTGAATTTACCTTTCTTGGAACTTGATACATAATCGGAATGACCATCGCTGACGTCAGCTGGAGTACTCTATTAACTTCAGCCTGCATTACGTTTAGCGCTCGTTTTGGTACCAAACATACACCTTTCGTTTGTTCACCGCTATGTCTAATTCCTTCAACTAGATATGGATCCTTATCCATGACCTCCATGTACATAATAGTAGTATCACCTTTGCCAGCAAGAAACAGCATATTTGTGTCAGGATCAAACAGTGGCATCAAAATTCTAAAAAAAACAGTTAATTAAAAATATAATATATGTGATTGCAAACAACAAATAAATTAAAAGTTTAATTTACCCTGTGCTGCAATCAAGTTCCAATGTTTTAACTGGATCACTAAGATTTCTTAAATCTCGGATATACACTTGACGAAGTCTAGCAGCATCAAAACCTGTCGTTAAAAGCCTATCACTATTTCCCAACCAAACAATTCTTGAATCCTTGATACTTTGATGACTGGAGGCAGACTGAACAATGTTCTTTGCAGCACGTGGATCTATGATTCTTACTTGTTTGTCCTTGCAGGATGTAGCTAATAATGTACCATCTTGTTTCCAACTGACTGATTGAATAACTTCTTTGTGCTCATTGTTAGCTGTTGAAAATTGAATAAAGGAGATTCAATTGAGCATACTAAATATTAAAATCTTGTAATTGAAATACAAAAATGTAAACATACAAAATAGTTCCTTTTGAGAAAGAACATCCCATAGAGATAAGTTGGTATACGAAACAGTTGTCAGAAGATGTTCAGCGCAAGGATGCCAGCGTACAACTTCAACCCTTCTTTGTCGGTGAGAAAAGGTACATTCTGGGTTACAAAGTGGTTCTTCTAGACCTGCCTCTGGGATATGCCACAGTTTTACCTACGAAATTTTGATATTAAATAAAAGTTCTATATGAAACAAGAAATAAATTTTAAAAAAATCAATATATTCAATACCAAGCAATCCTGTGATCCAGTAGCAAGAAGTCCATCATGAAAAGGTGAAAAATCCATATCTGTTACAGTATCAGCATGAGCATGAAGTAGAGGCATTGTTTTACTCTTTCTGCCACAGTCTTCTAAAGGCAAAACAGCCAGACTAGAACCTGTAAAAAGTTAATACACAAATATACTTTGACTATCCGATTTTTGTTGAATGAATTTTTGTTTACTGAAAAATGATATGCCTTATACAGTACTTTTTCAATACAATAGCCTTTTATATTTAAATAGTATTGATTTTCTTGAATAGTACATTGTATCAATTCAAGTAAAACTTTTTTAAAGTATTGTATAAGTGGAGTAGAGTAACATATGAGAATACATCATTACCATTATGATCGACATTAAATGCCATAAATGCAGCGGACGCTGCAATATTGTTCCCATAAGTTTGATAGGATCCAACGCAGATGTCACGGATGCACGCTTCAGGCTTCGGCACAATAGGTGTAGCATTTTTGTACTTTGATGCCTTGAATCTCCACGCCATGATGCTGCCTTTTACTACTTTTGTTTCCTCGTTAGCTTTTGTACTAGTGAATCATGTAATCTAAAATTAAATCAAAGAACATGTCAAAACAGATTCTCAATTGTCATCAGCTTATATACATTGTTTAGTTGCACATATAAAAAGTTTCTAAAAGAACTCGTGAATACCTATTCAATTTAGAGCTCGCTAAGCTAAATTGAAAATTCTTGCTTTCAACATATTTCTTAAATAAATTTTATTCGCAAAATTCAATAATTCAAACAAGATAGAAACGATTTGGAGTTTGATTAACAATTATTAGGTAAATCAAGCTTTTCTTTACAAATTATAAAATTTTTATGTACTTATGTACATGAAAAAAATCTGCAAAAAGCAACAATACTAAATAGGAAGCAATGACTACAAATAACGCGATCATTCGTCTAACACACGGCGGATCAGACGAAAGCGGCGAGTGCTCCGAAAAAAATCATCAACCAACACAAAACAACAGTCCTCGAAAGTCAAAAAATAAAAACCAATTACAATTATATACCTCAACAGCACCCCGTGAACTCCTCCACGAATTAAGAGAGCAGAACAACAATGACAGTGAACGCAGAACAGGGCCTATTCACTATATACATATATAGGTACTCTACTGTGTTGTATTTCCGTTCTCTCGCACGGCAACCACTGGACATTTAAAAGGATCAGCCGCTTACGTAAAAGGGCTATACTCTCTTTCTCTCTCTTTCTCGTATACACGAAGTATACAATATATATGTATCTATAGCGAAGCCGCAGAATATACAAAGTTTAATCTAAAGTCCAAATGCGATTCGCGTGAGGGAATTCATCGGCGCTTCGCTATATACACTTATAGGTGACTAACGTGTGCGCCCTTGTCGCCGCAAGTAGGGGTGGAAAAAAGGAAAGCGCCGCACCCCACCCTCGCGGATGCAGTATGTATATACACGGCAATGCGAGAAGAAAAAAACAAAAGCTACATCGCTCTATGGCAACAGAAGCGTATAGAGCCTGAGATAAAAAAAAAGACGGTCCGTATGCTAAAGTATGTATATAAATATATATGTCGCAGCTATGAAATTGACTCACCTCGCGACTGCAGGCGAAGCATCCGCAGCAGCAAAACACTGGCACGTTTTACAAGATACGGCTTTTCCGCGCACATACACCGACGAATACGCACCCAAACACCCTGATGATAAGAAGAGCTGCCGAGCAGCCTGGCTGCAGGATGACACTGTACTCACTCGCGAAACAAAACAGACGGCCGCAAGAGCGAGAGAGAGAGATATTATCTGACAGCCGGAGCCGGAAACGGGAAGGAACCTCCCCTTTTCACCGTGTAGAGTAGCAGTAGTAGTAGTAGTGGCTGTAGTGGATGTATAGTGGTGGTCGCGCTGTTCTGTTCTAGCCTTGTCTCTCTCTATCCTTTCCTTGCCTCGCTGGAGGTATTGTGTGCGTTGATGTTGCCTTGCGGCCGGCACTGGATGAATTAACCGGTCAATTATGGACCGTTACTGTGACGGTCATTGTTTGACTCCGATTTTTAAATTTTGTTTAGTTTACAGGGATTTTTACTTGTTTTCGTTTGGATTGTTGAATAATTGAGTGGAATTTTTTACGAATGATTCTGATACATTGTACGTTATATATAGTTTGGTAGGTCGAACATATTTGAAAGTATCAGCTGATACCTGAAGATTTTTTTCATAAATCTTTAATTACGATAAAGAATAGTACTATAGTTATTTTACTTATATTAGAGAAACGAATCGAAAAATATCTGTAGTTGCAAATTTTGTTCATTGACTGTTACTACTGATTTGCAAGTAGTACAAGTATATAAAGTTAACTGATTTTTCAAAATCTACGTTTTAAAACCTAGCAAAAAAACAAATTATCCGATAGTACTCATTCCTAAATCAATATAAGAATCGAGCCACTATTATGTAGCACATAAGTCCCCGGATTACCGTTATTGACAGTCACGAGTAGCGGTAGTCATCATCGCGGGCGTCGCTCTCCAGAGGATATGCGCGCCGCATCGTCTCGTCCTTGTCTAGCTGACCGAATACACAAAAGCGACGCCCCACCCGCCGCCGGCCGATGCGGAAAATGTATCACCGACGCGACGCCATATACACCTATATGGGGAAAGCGAGACTCGACAGGGGGGGAGTACGGCGATGATGACGATCGCCGGGTAGGGGAAACGATGACTCGTGTGTGTTTTAATTTGCGCAGGGGGTCCCGAACTCGAATTTTACGTGCTTTATTGCTTCAAATTTCCTGTGGGATTTCTGCTTTGCTTCGGGAGATTTTTTTTTGACTTGTTCAAAACCTATAGGAATGAATGAATGATGGATAATACAACATTATAGTTTATTGATGTGTAGCTCATTGGTAAAATAACAATGAATCTTAATGAATATAAGTGCGTGTCATGTTTTAAAAGTAAAAAACTTTATTTTGTTTTCATTTGTATACAATTTAACAATGTTAAAGACAATGATATATATACAGAACAAAGTGTCTGTATTGGATAGATATTAAATTAAGAATAAAAAAAGATAGACAATAATCGCATAATTAATGGCAAATATCTTTAACTGAGATTCCAAAAATTGCAATGTATGTGCATACAATGTTTTTTTTAATACTAAAGTATATACTGTGTCAATCGCGTACTATAAAAGTTGTTTAAAAATAAAAAAAAAACATGCACAATTGGACGGTATAACAAAAATTTGCTATAAAAACTTACTTAAAAGAGATAAAAATGATTAATTTTTCTATGTATATAATATCCGGTAAAAATCTTAAAATACTTTACTACCCGAAGTTTTGGACGGAAAATATTGAGTCTTAATAATGCTAAATCCACTATTTCGTTTTTGCACATAAATAGTGGAGCGAATTATCAGCGTTAATTATACATCATTTACAACTATTAAGTTAATCATGATACAACCATAAGAGATTCATGGTTCTAAAAATACTACATAGTGATATAAAAAATATGTTAATATTAACAATTTAGATATGATGAATATCTAATGTGCGTAAAGGTATTAGAATTTTTCTTTCTCTTTGAGAGACTTTTTGTATAAAAAATATTATACATCTTTATAGTATTATATATTCATATATAAATTGCATTTTTTTAAAGTTTCATTTCAGATCTATTATTGTAAATCTGTCGCATTATAGTAACTTTTATTAGGTATTTTTTAATTACGTGAATTATTAGGATACATTTTAATATCCGCTAATAGAGGATGACGGAATTTTTAAGGCCTTTCACTGTCATCATGACTATAATTAGAATTGTTTTAGCATATGCAATTTAAAAATTGTGCTTTTTATAAGCGTTAGTAAAAAAATTCATTATCGCGTGATGTTTCTATTAAAACTATACCTAGTTTGTTCAAATTACGTTTGAGAATAGGTTGTTTATCATTGAATGGACTATATATTTCTCTACTAAAAAAATAGTAATAATTATATAATTATTAGTGAAGTATATAGACGAGTTGGCTCTGCTTCCTCATATTTGATTAGTCATATACGATAATTTATACATATTCTATTTACACCATTCAAATAGCTGAAAACTGGATGTCATCTGTTCAGCAATGAACTTGCGTTATTAAAAAATTGAAAACATATGCCCATTCGATGATGCATCAACCTCACACCTAATCTTAAATAAATTTCCAAACTCTTAAAAAGAGGATTGAGACTATCAGTAACATGGAATCCAGCTTTCTCCTGGTTGCGTCATTACCGTAATCGGTAGCGTCACCCATTCTGAATCTGTGCGCTGGGCTGGACATTCGTCCATCTCCTCCGTTACTGTAAGCCAGCATACGAAGGAAATATTCTTTTCCAACGCCGAGATTTTCTATAATTGCTACTATAGCGTCCGGAGGTACAAGAGTATCTACGGCAGTGCTCATGTCCTGATCAGTTTCCCAGACGCGAATCTTGAAACCAATGACTGGCTCCTCACCATTGGGATTCTGCACGTAACGCCAGGTGACACGCACGGATGTTGGATTGCGACCGAACACATTAACAGAAGAAGGTGGCTTCTGTGGTGCTCTGCGGAATGTTCTCTGCAGGTAACGCTCACTCTCAGGACCTTCACCGGCAGAGTTGTAAGCCATCACCTAAGCAAACGTAAAAAAAATCATAAATAAGAGGTTCTTAATCAATGAAGTAAATAAAACTACATTTATCTCTTTTTCTGTCAATACCTTGACATAGTAGTAAGTGTCGGGCTGTAAACCAACGACAAGCGACCAAGGACGAGTAGTACGGGACAGGTAGTAGACGGCATCTTCTTCGCGACCATTCTCTTTCCAGTACTTGATACGATGACCTATCAACTTGCCTCGAACGCGTTCGCGAGTTTGCTCGATTGGATTCCAAGTTACGTTGAGCGCTGTACCGTTGTAAGAGAAGGCCGTTACCAGCTGAGGTGCAACCTAAAACAATGAAACACGATGATTAAATAAAATGCCAGAACAAAAGTATGTACTTGCCTCAAACCATTTGTGCATGTAAAAAATGAAAACAACTTACCTGTGGCATGTCCTCAGCACTGTAAATGGTAAAGATCTCCGATTTAGGTCCGTATCCAACATCGTTAGCTGCCTGTACCATAACTTCATATTCGGTGTAATAATACTGAGACTGGATCGGCACGACAGACATTCCCACATTTCCGTGCTCCTTGAGTGCAAGCGACTGGAATTCGCTTTCGCCCTTCTTGCGACGCCAGTAAACCTTGTAGAATATTCCTGGGCCATATTGCTCAGAAGACTTCAGCGGATCCCATTTGATGGTCAGATCACCCAACTTGCCTCCACCGCCTCTGATGTTCGAGGGAGCAACAATTGGCTTATCCGATGGTGTACTGTACTGAGGTGAAGGTAGTGAAGGTGGACCGTAGCCTAGCTCGTTTCCGGCTTGAACGCGGAATTCATAAGTGGTGAATGGACGGAGAACGTTCTCGAGATGCGCTCGCTTTCTGCCAGTGTTTCTGTCTCCGACGGTGTATGCCGTAAAATCTGTAAGAAAATCATCAGTTTTAAATGATGCAAATGATTGTAAAATTATGCAAATATCTTTTAATCCGACCGTACCTTCAGTAAGATTGAACCATGTTTGATTCCAATTTGTTCTGGCACTAATGGTGTATCTGTCTATTGGCCTTCCATTGTAGGCGCCGTCTGTCCAGCTGAGATCGACAGAAGTCTTGACTACATTGAGCACCTGAATACCACCAGGAGGTCCTGGGGGGCCTTCGACTGTGATAGTAGTCCGCGAGGAAATTCTGCCTACAGTACTTTTGACGATGCACTCGTAATCACCGGCTTCAGCAAAGGTCGCGTTTATGATATCCAATTGTCCGCCGTTTATCACGATATGAGGGTTGGCTTTGAGATCCTTATCACGTATGCGCATATCATTATGCATCCAGATGTAAGCAACATCTAGCATTTCGTCGGTATAAGCCATACAACGCAAAGTTTGATTGAGATTGACGGCAGTTCTGATGGTCGGCGGCAACGACTCGATCAATACTGGTCCGTCTAAAAATGAATTAAATGTTTAGTACAACGACAACGTGACATAATGATTATTGCTACATACTTAGAAAGGTACTTACTCAGAACAATTAATCGACCACGCGACTCGTCATTGCCGTATTCGTTCGATACCTGACAGATATAAGTGCCCTCGTCATCCCTCGAAACAGGACTGATGATGAGGCTGCCAGTATCGGTAATGCGCCTTCTACCTCCGCTTCCTAACACATTGCCGTCCTTTTTCCAGGTAAACTTTGGTCTCGGCGCAGCTTCTGGATTACAAATCAACGTAACATTACCTCCCTCAGCTGCATACGTCTCAGGCTCCAGCGGACGTTTCTTGAACGATGGCTTTAACGCTACAAAAATAAGTCACATTAATTATTATAAACATCAGAAACGATTTTTTAACTCAATAGATATGTTATATGCGTACACAAAACTCTCAGTTGAGCCGATGAATATCTAGTTTTGAGCTGATTCTTAGCCTCGCACTGAAACATGCCCTCATCCCTCTCCGGGTCCAACGATTTGATCTTTAATACGTTATCCTGTATCATGTATCGATCTCTATCTTCAGGTGGAATTGTGTACATATCCAAAATCTCGCCGTTCTTCAGCCAATTGTACGTAACGTCTGGAATACCGAAAGCTTCGCATACCCATGTGAGTTCACCTCTGTTGTCCATGTGTTTGTCGTCCAGGGGAACTGTGAAATTGGGCGCAGCTTGGATCGACAAGTAGACCGAGTTCTTAATAGAGATCTTCTCGTTGCGGGCGCGACAGACATACTCTCCCTGATCTTCGATGCGCACCTTAGGAATGATAAGAACACGGTTGTGATTCGTCAGATAAGAACCACGAGGCAATTCCGCACCCAATCGTGTCCAATTGTAGGAAGGCACTGGGCTTTAAAAAAAAAGGGTTTATGTCAATTTGATATTTTAATTCAAAGAGTTAATTTAATATGTATACTCTTAATTGAATTACTTACAATCCAAAAGCAATGCATTCCATTCTAACTTGGTCACCAGCAATGGGGGCTTCAGGGAATATTTTTGGGAAATTATAAGGAAATTTGAGATGCTGAGGACTCACTGTAATGATAAAAATGAAAGGGAATTTAGCAATGTGTAAAAATTATGAATTTTAAATCTTCCTAAGTTTTTTTGTCAAACTTATATTATTACTTACAATGTGGGCTGACATAAAGTGGGAAGAATGGTCCATTACGACCAGTATCAGAGGCAGTGCTTTGTACATTACAAGAGTAGTTGGCTTGATCAATCTTTTCAAGAGTTGAAAAGTATAAGGCACCATCGTTTGATACAAAAAGTCTTTCATTATCATCATCTACAAAATATGGGAATGCTTCTCGTGCCCAGTAATATTTGACACCTGGGAAATGTTGAGGAGGATCACAGTAAACAGCTTTACCCCAATGTTCATCACCTCGTTCTTCTGGACGTTTGAGATTAAATTCGAGAATGTATCCAAAGGATAATTCAACACTTTCTGATCTTATGGTTCCAAACTTATTAGTTGCTTTGCAATGATAAGTTCCTCGATCTTCAGTCTGAAAATCATTCATATTATTATCACCATTAAAAATGTCATTTAATAAAAACCAAACATAAAAAATAAATAAATAAATACCTGATTTGGTGAAAAGATAATAAGAGTTCCTCCACTGATGGTGTATCTGTTATGTGCTAATGGATCAATCTTTTTAGCAACCAATCTGTCATTTTCAAAATCTTCTTTGAACCATTCATATGTTGGTGTTGGATATCCATCTGCTAAACAACTTAGAGTTACGTCATTATTTACCACTCTCTTAGTAACATCAAAAACTTTATTCTCTGGCTGCTTGGTAAATGTTGGCCCTCTTGGTATTTTCAATGGATCGTTAATTTCAATACCATACTGATAAGTACGATCATCTGTGTGCAGATACAACAAGTTGATGGCAGGTGCTTCACAAATATAATAGTAAGCATCTTGTCCGTTGACTTTTTCCAAACCCCAACGTTTCAGGCCTTCGCTGTACCCATAAACAAGATAATCCTTTCCATAGTAATTATCTGGTTTTTCAGGCAAAAATGCATTTTCCATGTTTATCAATTGTGTGCCATCTTCGTTTGTCCAATAGGCACCTTGCAGCTTTATTCCAGTATACCATTTTCGGTGCTGTGGATCTTGTAGGAATAATTCACGCAGTATGTTGCCATGTTCATCAAGAGAGTTGATAGAGAGCAAATCACTTTGGTAAGCTAAACAATTTCGCCTGGCATCTTCCCTTGGTCTAAAACTTTTTATAAAACGATAGCAGGAGTCTTGGAACATAATCCATGGCTTGGGACACCTGTGCTCGATTTCATTGTAATAAGCCGTCTGAGAAACAACTGTACTTATTATTCCAATAAGTAGTGTTATCTTTATTGTTAAAGACATTGTACTGCCTAAAAATAAGTGAATTTTGATTATCAAATATATAATTATCAAATACAATTATATCTACAACGTTATATCAGTAACATAATGTATTATAAATTAAATATAACTAAGTAAAAAGAGTACTATTTTTTTCATATAATAGAGTAAAGTAATTATTCTTGTGAGATTACTCATATGTAAGACTATGTGCAGTGATGGACTCAACAGTTATGAAGGGAGGGGACATTCAGGGAGTGGCTACTATGTGTCCGTTTTTAAACGTTCGCACGCTTCTAATAATATAATTAAGTAAACAAAAACATTATAAAATCAATGAAACATTGATACCTAATTATGAGAAAAAAATTACCTTTATTTTATTGTTGTTTGATTTTTCATGAGACGATTTTGTTTGAAAAGTAGCGTCCCTCTTACACGTTCCAGCCCAACTAACCATTCATCCTAACCTAATCCCCTCCACGTCCACGCATTGTAACGTAAACGATTAATGCAAACAGCTACTTTTGTATACCAGTATATATCTATATATCGTATAATCTTACAGGCAGCTCCACCTATAAAAACGTATACAACACGAGTACACGCGAGATGCAGTTTATATTTGTAGCTATAGAAATATAATATCTTTGATTGGTCGATCATGGTGTATATATAAATATAAATATAATAGGTATATTTTTATCGTGCCGTCAACGTTCTTCCCCAATCCCCATGAATATGGAAACTATGCTGATATATCATTTTAGAATTGTAGTTGTTTATTTATTATTATCATGTGAAAACATGCAATATTTAAATTTTGTTACTTTCTAAATAATCTTAAATTACAACATTGTTATAGGTTTATGTTTCATAATTTTGCATACACAGAAATTCTCAAAAGCCTAATACAATTTTATTCTTTATTAATTTTTCAAGAATAAACAAGAATTTTATTATATGTAATTTTTCAAACAACGTTTTGTCTTACACTATTCTGTATGATAATAGAATACTATATAACAATTTAGTATAAAATTTTATCACAGTTATTTTTCAGTCTTTCAATAAGCTTAATTGCAACAGAGGCATTACTTTCAATGATGATAAATCAGCCAATACAGCCTGTAAAATCAGTAATATTAGTTTATGCATGTGTTAATTTAATGTGAAATTAAAAATTGAACATTATTATTCATACTTCTACATTATGCAGAGTTTTTACTTGCATAAGATTTTCTTTTCTAAAACTAAGAATTGTAACTGCAAGTAATGGTATAATTTCTAAGGAATCGTAGCCAAGGACTAGATCCCATAGGTATAACAATTGTTCTGGTGGAAGATGCCCACTAAATCCACGCATCAGCCATTTAAAAACAATTTTTATTCTGAAAACAATTTGTTTGTTTAGTTTATTGAATCTTTGATAAAAAAATTTACTTTAATCAAAATACTTACGGCTGAATATGTAAGTTTCTAAAATGTGCCCATAATTGTGGCTCATGACACTGCAATAATCTTTCGAATAAAAGACATAGAGCAACAATACCTTGTTCATGACTTGATACTGTATGAAGTCTAAACCAATATCTTAGGTAAAATGCCCGAAATGTGAAATACATGGCACATGGATCATCATATAAATAACAAAAAGGTGTTGCTAAAAAGCAAGAATCAAATTGAGTGAAAAATGCTTTCATATAAATGAAGATTTAATGACTTACCATACATAGTAAAACCATGAAAAGGGATGACTCCACTTGGTGGAAACACTAATGTATTTTCTAATGTAGCAGGCTTTCCTTGTAATACTGCATGAATAACTTGACCTCCTGCACTTTTATCCATTGTAACAGGTGCAAGGACTTCAGAATCTCTTGAAAAGCTCAACATTGTCTTATACAAAACATCTTCAAAAACAAAATATTGGTCATCATTACTTGCTGTGAGCTGCACATCCTAAATAAGTTAAATCAAATTAATAACAAAAATATTACTAAAGTGAATATTGAAAAATATTACTCCTACCTTAATGATTAATTTGTCCACCATTATGTCATATTGTAAAACCATCCCTTTCAACTCTTCATAATATTCAACATCCTAAAGAAAGTAGTTACAATTTTTAAAAATTCAATGGTTTTCTTTTGACAAGATATATAAAACAATAAAACTTGACATTTACTATGAACTTACACTTTCTCTAATAACAGATCCTAAGACAAGGGACCAGAGTTTTCCTCTCAATGCTCTAGGAGCTCCACGTTTCAAAAATTCTTGAGCTATTGGAGCATGATTCGACATTAATACTTTTTCACCTAAATGAGTTCTTTCAGCTTCCAAATTTGCATAATTTCCTGCTGATGGAATGTTTACATTTACTCCAAGTAATGCAACTCCTTGAGAAAGCTCTTTGTAAGTTTCTCTCTAAAAATCATAGAAATTTATCAAATATTGTTCTACTCCATTTTCATTCAAACTATTACTTAATTCTTACCAGCTGAGTTAAAGTTTTAACACGAATTTGAATGTGACTAAATTCCCAATTTGGTTCATTTCTGGAATGGAATACACAAAAGTAGGGAATGTTGTAATTCATAGATATCATAGAGATTATTTTATATATTAACAATTACTTACGGCTGCTTTTTAAATGATGGATCTCTAACAGAAAAGAGAACTTCTAAAAAGTCTTTTGGAGCATACAATGGTCTATACTGAGATATATCTGCAGAAATAAAAATATTGTTAAAAAGTATATGCTGAAAAATGTATCAAATAAAATAAATAGGCATGTATGTACCAAAATCACACGTGCTCAGCTCATTCCACTTCTCAGATAATTCTTCTCTATCAGCATTAGGCCTTATTCGAGCTAATGGTACATTTAACTCATTGCACATTGAATTGAGGGATTTTTGAATTCTTCGTTCCCATTGAATTTGTGCTTTTTTCAAATAACTAAGGTCAGCCTGATATTCATCACTAACATTTTCTTTGGATTCACTCAACCTCTGTAAATATTATAAAATTACACGCTCCAGTAAATGTAATTAATTTAAAAAAAAAAAAAAATAATTTTTTTCTAGTGTTTACGTACTTGAGATCTTGTCCAATGGAATACAGTATTTCTGAGCTCTGTTTCTAAACCTTCATTTTTTAGAGCCTGAAATAAAGTGTTTTTGAAATCTTCCTTTTTCACAGCTGAAGATGCAACAAGTCTCTAAATTGAAAAAAAAACTTAACAGATATACTTTTCTGAAATGGTAATATTAAAAAGTATACTTAGTTTTTACCTGAATCTCATTGTATAAATTTTTATAATTCGCCATGTTCTGAATATCCTCCGTTAACTTTTTAGCAGTTTTGTGAAGTTCGCTTTTTTTGTCTTTGGCTTCCATCATTATTGAAAAATTCTTTGATAAAACTATACGAAGATTTGTGAGCTAAGTATAATATATATTGCTTTAAAGATATCTAAAAACAACCCCCCAATTCCGACGCCATTTGTAAACAAACTTTTGTAAACACGCAACGTACGCGCGCGTAAAACACATTCAAAAACATCAGTATATCCAGCTGTTTTTGCATATACCTATATGAGTTTTGTTATACTGAAACTCTCGCGCATGCGAAAATTGAAATTTAGTTACTTATGCCCCTTCTCATGGCATAAGCCGATGTTATTATGAATATAACAATTAACGATTTTCTATCTAATTTTGAAAAAATTGTTACTAAATTTTTAGCACAAAAAGTTCAAATTTCGTCGGACTTTTTGCGCGCGCTCGCAACTCTGTATTATAGCAGCAGTAGCGCTCCTCACAGCAGTATAGTGGTAGGTATAGATACTGCGGTGGCCGAATAAAAGTGCTCGATATCTGCAACCTATCCCACCCTCGCAGCAGCTCCTTTTTTATCATTCGCTCTCGCACAAAACGCGGGGAGCCGGCGAGTGCGTGCGTCGCTCTCCAAAGGTTTCGTTCACCCCTGGGATTGATATTATATACCTTGTAAAATATACCTACCTGCAAATATAGTCTTTCAACTCAACGAATTGTTCCTTTTTTTTCATGTAAGAAAATGTGTGTTGGCCTGCTTGATACTCTCACAAACTCGACGTGATAAGAAAGCTTTGTTGTTCGTCAGTATCAGCTTGCCTATCGGCTCTGAATCGGAATAAATCAGACTAAAAACTCGAGATCTTGAAAAGAAACTGTTTATCAACAATCTTGACGCTATCGAGAAAGAAGCAAAAGAAATTCTCTGCAACAACAGCATCATCATCATCACCATCATCATCATCATCATCAGAGCCCAGAGGTATAAATCGCTCGGACAGACAGTGCGTTTTCGTCGTCTACCTAATTCTCATCGAACGTAAAGAACAAATTCTCATCGTTCGACTCAATTATTCTTTATCAAAGTAGATCTATCCTACACCTCGTACATCATCAAGTGCTACAAAAGCATAGGTAGTGGTGTACAGCCATCCTGGGCGACGAGCTCGAGGCGTGAGTAGAAAGCCGGACACAGTGCGCGCGCGCTCGCGCTCCGTTTTTAACATGGCGGCCCCGTAATATCAAAAAATCCAAGACTAGAATCCGAGGACTCCGAGGTATATAATTCGAGCTGGGGCTCTCCTCTGTTTTCCCGGGCTGTCGAGAAAGTTATCGCGGTCCCGGAGCCCTCACCGACAACATGGACATATCGTCGATGCTCGAGGTCGAGGTCCAGGAGGTGGCCGATAGCAAGGAGAACGGTTAGTTTGACCGCGACAAGTTGTTCATCAGCCTGGTTCGGGCATAACCTATATGCTTCGGTTTTTTGTCTGGTTTTGAGAATGATAGCTTTGAGATTGAGGCTTGTCTCTGTTGGCTTTTATTCTTTGATTTTTTTTTTCACTATTTTGTTGCGAGGCTTTGAGATTGGATGTATGGCAAAAGTTTCGATTGAATTTATTGCTGCAGCTGCTGGGTACTATTCGCTTGACTGAGTTGCTCCGAATTGTATTTGTAATCTTTTTGATTCTTAGTCGATGGTTTTTGATGTCTGGTTAAGCTTGTCCTATGTATTATGGCTATGCAACCGCACATAAGTACAGTGAATGCAAAGAAGAAGCAATGAAAGATGATATGCGTGAGATGAAAAAAAGTATGGGACTCTGATCTGTTCTGTGTTAGCTTAAGGCACAAGTATTTGAACCCAATGGCCTAGTAGTATTGAATATTGCTGATAATTATTCTTTAGAATGCATCTTTTTAATGCATGTTTCCTTTTATTATTTTTTCTTTTTGAATATATGCTTGGACGTCTTCATTTTTATATGCTTTATCTAATTGTTACAAACTAAATTGGCAAAGTTGATAATTCTAAATAATCTGACGTTTAAACTTTAGCTTTCTTTACTTATAATGAGAACAATTTTTAAATTAAAATTATTTCTTGCTTATTTCAGTGACCCCAACTCAGAAGACTCAATCAACCTTTCCGTGTCAGAATTTTTCCAAGGAAGAAAATGATTTCTACAAATTGACATATGGCAGCGGTAAGTCAAAATAATGTTATCAATTTTTAATGAATGCATAACATTGATTTATAACTGAGAACTTTGCTTTTTTATTAGATGTTGCTTCCGTCCGTTTTCTTAGACTTCACTGCACGGGTTGTGATGAACACATTGGTTCTGCACCAGCAGAGAAACATAATATAACTGAACATCCAGTTCTGCGAACCTTGTTGTGTGCCAAATGCCGAGATTTCTATGGAGATGGTACATTTGAACAAGGTGGGGAACTTTTTTATTGTCAATAATATACAAAAAGAACTGTCACTGACAATATTGTTTCGTTCAGGAGACGATGCAACTGATATGTTCTGTAGATGGTGTGCAAATGGTGGAAATTTATATTGCTGCTCTTACTGTAGCAACACCTTTTGTAGTAAGTGCATAAAACGAAATTTTGACCCTCCAACTATCAAAAGAATAGAGGCAGAAGACAGTTGGAAGTGTTTTGTCTGTGATCCCAAGGATCTATTTCCATTGCGATCTATCACTCGTGCACTAGTCACACATATTGAAACAGTGACCAAGTAAGGATCATAACTGTTAAAGTCGCCAATAAGTGTAAGACGATGCGATTTGTTATTTATTTATACTTGGTTATCGCAGGATATTAGAAAACGATAGGAGAATGGGTCCAAAGGAAATAGAGGAAAAAATGCACCTTGACGAGACCAAATGTTGTTCGCGTAAGCGTAAACGACGAAGACGGCGAACTCTCTCAAATTCGGATGACGATGAGGAAGAAGATGTCAATTATGTACCCGAGAATGAGCGACCCGATACACCGCCTAGTAAAAAGCGCAAAATTCGAAAGCAGTGGACGCAAGTGGTAAAATTTATTCATTCATATCATAATTCTTGTTCTATATTAAAATTGGTTAATAATATTTATGTTTGTTTTTAATAGAACGATAGAAACGGTTACATGGATCACGAGTATTATAACAATAAGCAACCAACGAAAGTCGAACCTGATATAGATCCAACAGATTTGATGATTCCATGTGAGCAGACAATGATTGAGGGGGACGCAGAAATCATTAATCCTAATGATTCAGAAGCTCCTGGAGAGTCAAAAAACAAAGTACAACCGGTAAATTGAAATATAAAATTCTTTTTATATCAGGTTTTATATCAAGTGCTACTAAAATTCGTTTTTATTACAGGAAGTACATGCTCCACAGATACGGCCACAAATAATTAGACAAGTACCTATATCTGTAAATGCACAAAAACAACTGTACCAACAAATAGGATCAAATAACTCAATGGCAATAAATCCTGTACCTCTGGCAAATCTTTTGAAAGTTGCCTTGTCTTCAGGCGCCAAGAAAATCAAGGTGACTCATACAGCAAACCAGAAATTGGTTGCAGTACCAATGTCGGCGATGCCTAAGTCTGTTGCTAGCAGTAACATAACTTTTGTCAAGCCAGCAACACATTTCCTTGTACCTAAGAACATAGCTAAAAATATGCAGGTATCAACACAGCAGCAGCAACAGTTAGTTAATACGACACAACAGCATCAACCTAGTGTCATAGATTTAGATAGTGACGAGGAACCGGTTGCTGTAGACAATCTGTTGAATAATAGAATTAGATGTTATACTAGAACTAGAAATAGTGATCAGAATAAGAAATCAGAGGATACTCACTCTGTTGAAACTGTAAGTAAGATCTTATATTTTACGTCGAAATATTAACATGTAGGCGATTGAACTATCATAAAACTTTGAAAAATTAAAATTAATATATATCTATAAAATAGATTGACAGCAATGGAGAAGACGATGAGCCAATGGTTATTTCTACTTCGCAAAGGTCTTCAATGTCGAGATCGAGAGGGGCAAATAACACCGACGATTTACCAAACCCGATGAACAGTATGGTACCTTTAAAAATACAACAGCGCGATCAGAGGTTCAAGAAAATGCTGATACTTCAAAGTCAAGAAATTGATAGCACCCTAGGAGAGCTCAAAACGAAAATCCTGAAACTTATACAGATGTCAAATACTAAGTCTCAGGAGGCTGATCTGTTAGGTTCAGCAGCACTATGTACTAAGCGATTTCATCGTGCACTTCGCAAAACCTTAGTTGAATTATCACATATTAATGATAGAGTAGTGCGAGATTATGTGCATTGGAAAAAGAAGAATGATAAAACGGTAGAATCGGAGGAGAAGAACAACGAAGAAAAAACAGAAGAAAAGAGCAGGTATTTAATTATATGTATGAATTCTGAAGTTGAGTTAATCGTCACATCTACTCATAATTTGGTTTAGTTTATTTTGTAATTTAATGTACTAATTGTATAAATAATTTCTTCTGATCGCAGCAATAAATCTGAATCAACGAATGTTGATGTAACACTGGAAATGACCTGTGTAAGAGACTCTGCCTCTGAATCTGAGAGCGATGACGATGATTTTGTTAACACCGGCGATTATACAATAGAAGCTGTAAACGTGCCCACGGAATTCTCACAGATTTTGGATCATCTAACGATTTTCAAACGTAAGCCCACTGCATTGAAAGCTGTTGGAGATTCGTCAGTTCTCACCGAAGATAAAGCCTGCCAAGCTTATGACGTGCCTTGGAGAGACTATGAAAAATGTATCGGTTATTCATTATTGTCGAGGTCCGAGTACGATCCCGAGTCGCAAAAGGAAATAGTGCGACCTGTTGTCATTCCAGATGAAAATTTTGGAAAGTACCAAGAGGAGTACTACTCTTATCTGCAGCACATTGAAGATGTTGGAATTGAGACCGATGAGTTAAAGGTAAATACATGATTTTTTTTTAATTCAGCACAATTATCAAAGAACCAAATTTTTGATTTTCAGTGAATACAATAAAATGTAAAAATTATTTTTAGGGATTACCTGATCCAAATCATATACCACTGAAAGACTTAATAGATGGCACGTCGCCCTTTATCATGGATATGTTGGAGCGTTTAAGCCCAGTAACTCTTTCGAATGGTTGCACGTCTCCACCTTCGCAGCAAGAGAACACAGCTGAAAATACCGATTTTACTTTTGAAACTACCAATGATTTCCCTTCGTCTCCGCCTATAGTGGCAATGGATACTTCTTCACCGCCTCCGAATAACAGTAATAACGAAAACGAAAATCAAAATTCAGAGATATCACCTACAACAACGATAGCGACATCGACAGAAGCGACAGCTGAGGATGATCAGGAGATCGAAAAATCTCCGGATGACAATGTTGCAGCTACGTCTAAAGCTGTAGAAGAATTAGTTAAGATGGTGACAAAACTTTCGGAGGACCTTCGAAATGAAAATAACGCAACCGCTAATGCAGCTATTGCAGAAATCGAAGATATATGCTCCGTGGCAAGCAATAACGATGAGTGCACAACTATGGATTAGAGAGATTCTAATTTTGTGTTCCTTCGATATTTTTCCATTTATCGTGAATAGCTGTTTTGCTAAGAAGATGAAAACAAATTATTATTAAGTAAAATTTGAGTGAGTGGTTACTTTCTTATTCTTTTAAATGTATACATTTGATTAGAATTAGATATATAGGATGGATAATAAAAATTCATATCGGTTTTAGGACAATATATATATTCTTGAGTTTAAGAAGTAAACATTCAATCAAATTTAAGAAAAACGGACTTTGATATAAATAATCACGTTTTGCAAACTTTCTCTGAATTATTAGTTTTACTTTTTTGTACAATAAAATTATGCGATATACGTCGAATAGAGAATGTATATATAAAATTGATGTGAAATCCGATTTTCTTCTTTGTTAACAATCATTTAGAAAAAAAGAAACCACTTACCAAAATAAGTAATCGAAACTATTACGTTTGTTCTTGATATTTCTTCGCGATTGCATCCATTTCTCATTCGCTCTTGATGAAGCAATGCAATGTATAATCAAGAAACAAACAAATTTTGTGAGACGAAACTCAATAAATAGTGCACTTTTTGGAAATGAGCTTTTTTGTAAGCTTATAAAAGTGAATTGCATTTTGTAAGAAAATAAAAATTATTTTATTAAATACATAAAAAAATATTCGAAAATTTTGCTTTGCGCTGAGAAGATAGTTTTTGAAAATTCTATATCATTGGTTAAATGTATATCTATAAGGTAGCACTGTACAAAAAATTTACGTATGCTTGAATAACAGGATATTTTTTTACAGTCTAAGCCCGAATATTTTGCACTTTTATAATGCGTCGGTTTTCTTTCGTCGACCATTCGAATGTATTGAAATTTATGTAAATAGTACTGATTAATGTGTTTACTAACACATTTTATAGATCTCTTGAATAATGGAAAAATTAAAAAATATTACTACATGCGTGTAATTATATCACAAATTTATTACCTTACATAGAGTCAGTATGTATGTAATACGAAATTCAATGCGTGCGTATGATACCTAACAGCGTATAGATAATACAACTTTATTACTTTATCAGGGAAATTCGAGCGCATTGTAGTGATTTTTCCAGAGATATTAAAAATATGTAAAAAAACACACATATACATTTTTTTAACCTAAAGAAGTCTTATTTTTTATAATATAGTATATGTTGGCTTAATCAAACAAGAGAAAAAGGCTTCATTTGTAAGAAACTTTATAGTTTATCGTTTTATTTAATCGTACATTTACACTATAATATATTAATCGATCGTCTAAAAATCACTGGGCTCTATAGCGTATCAATGTGTGAAAGTGATATCGAATCATTCTATTCGTATAGTATAAAAAAATAAATTTTTAGGTGATAAATGCAAGAAGCTTCAATCCAGTTGATAGAGTCATCGTCTTCATTTCAATATCGGAATTGTCCTTTTCGTCCCATACCATTGTGGTAAACTCTCAGAGGCGTGTAGTTACCGTTGCCATTCATCGCTGCAACGTACAAAAAGAGTGATGAAATTTCTGTGACGCGACAAAAATTACGCAAGAAGATTAGTCCGCAAGTGAACGAAATTTCGTTAATATTGTGCATATAATTTAAGTTACAGTGCCACGTATTCGACGATTAAGTGAAAACATTAAAAAGCTATGGATGTGTATATAGATAAAGAGACACAGTTTAAATTATTTTCATCGTAAAATTAACTAACACTTTTAAACGTAAGAGTAATCATTAAGCTCAGTTTTTTCTATCGAAAAAAGTACTATACTAAGTCATACGAATTTTTATTTTAGTATAAACTTCTCATCAAGTTCTGTAAATATTCCAAATACATGTTTGTTTACGAAAATAAAGTGCTATAAGACATTATACAGATGCTTTTCAGTTATTGCTGTGTAAGCTGTGTTATACCTTGGACGATGGTCGGAGGTTGCCTTTGTCCACCCTGTACCGTTTGGGCGTGACATCTCGGCTTGAGAATTCCGTGATAGAGTACAAAGTACAAGGTAGCAATTGCTGCCGCGGCTATCGCCATGCATTTATACATTTTGCGCATTGACTCCACCTCGTCGTAGCCCTCGAATTTATCGATGCAGGCACCGATCACTGCTCCGATTGCACGACCTTGGATTCGAAAAATTATTTTACAAAAAAAATTGTCGCATTATAATTGTACAACAAAAAATGTATAAAACATACCAATACAAAAGTGAGCGATAACGGGAAGCGCTTGACCGGTCGTAGTCATTTGTCGTGGGATCAAGTGCCGGAAATATAGTATCGCTGTGACCCACATTATTCCAAGGGTGAAAAGTTCCAGAGCCTGAGAGATCAGGGCCCACAGTACGTCAGGAACTATACTTAGTCCCGTGAACCTTTTTTTTACAAAAAAAATTGTTAACCGTTAATTACCCAGTATTTTATAGATCGAGTATCGCATCGTTCAACCGGTTTTGTTAAGAAGAATCTTCTACGTTTAATTTTGTTTTCTAATGAAATACTCGGTTACCAATCGAGTTGGTATATACATCCTGTTAAAATTACAAGTCTTATATACGAGCTGTAATTATACTGCATAGTCCAAGCTCACCTGACGATGTAAATAATGAAGGCAGTGATGAGAAGATTGCTGTGTCCGCAGTAATCGACTAGGTGCTCGGACTTCCAGAGAAACAGCACCGCCGGCCAGGCACCTACCGTTAGAGCCAGACCAATTGACAGTTCGTCCGCCTTCAAGTTTACCAGGTGTCTACTCGGCAAAAAAAAAGAGAAGCTCGGTTATAATTATCTGTCAGCTTGGCTTTCCGAGAAAATTTAGCATCACATATTTTTTTTTTAACATAAACATTTGTCTTGCACCACCACTCATACACAAAAAAAAAATCAATTACAACGACTCACAGTGAGAGATAGCTGTCCACAGTGCTCCAAAGCGCTCCGGCAAGAATTAGAACGATAAATAACGCGGCTGTCTCACCGCCGTACTTCCTTACAGCACTCATGGGCAGAGCGAGCATACCGCTGCGGGTGTGCCACCACCATTCAGGTGGACTAAGAGGCATCGAGTCCGAGGATAGGGCTATGCAAGCGGCCAACAGCACCAGGAGTCCATGGAGTGCCAAAGGCGCGTAGTACGAGGCACTTGGCTGGGGAAGTAGAGTCGTAAGGTAGCCGCTCAGAGGACCGAATAGTGCAAAGCCCAGCGATCCGAAAGCTGTGTACATTTTTTAAAAAATTTAATTTTTTTATGGTGAATTTTTATTTGATTATCAATGAATTTTTACTATTTTTAGTAATTATATGATTGCACCTTTAACTCCTACATTAAAAACATATACTAAAATTTCGCCATTAAATTTTTTACAGTGCAGACGTGATCAAGTTTTACTCTGATACCATTACGGGAGACTATTTTTAAACCCGATGAATAACTTACCCAATTGTCGCCCGACGTCGCCGCGACCTGTGGAAGTTTCCCTCGTGGCGATGACAATAGCCGCGTCAATGAGGGCAACTGCAGCCGTAGGAAAGATATCGGCGAGACAACGTATCGCCAGGTACATCCAGAAGGTCAGTTGCTCGTTTCCTATCACCTGCCGGCACTGGCTCTCCGCCAATATGCTGTCTTCGACTTTTCTCGAATCATCGAAAATTATTATTAAAAAGAAGTAAGTACTCACGACAAAATTAAAAATTTTTTAGGGGTCTGCTTATTTCGTCTACATAAATGGATATGGTGGTATATTCATTCGAGGCCAAGACACTTCATGCGATGATTTCAAGACAAAAAAGAAAATTGCGCTCTTTGCAATTGAATGTAAGTATATTGTGTATACAGAAAAACATCGTCGTCGCTTTCAATTGCGTAGAGCTTAATTCACTGCAACTACTCTGATGGTAATGAATATAGGGGGGGGGGTCTCTCGAGACTGCTAATTCGTTGAAATAGCTGCTCACCAAAGGTAAACTACTTACTTTGAAACTCTGTCGTGTTCCGCTCTTTGCGATATGCAAACGAAAGAAAGACAAACTTTTGTAGAGTAGGCTGTTTCAAAGGAATCGGTAACGTATTTATTTAGGACAGAGAAGTAAAAAAGTGTCAATTCTTTTTTCATTTCCTTATTTCAGCAACTTTATATAAAAAGTTACTTATACTATTCGTAAACAATTATTTTGCACAAGAAAAGTAAATCGATAAGAAAAAAAGTTTGTCTCTCCTTACCTAGATCCACATCGTAAGGATTCTCGAGTAGGCACTCGATGAGGCAGCTCTGATTGAGCCTCGCCATCGAGCTCTGAATGTCGGCGGGTATCCTACAGTCGAAGAATTGGGCCACCGGATAAGCGCACCACTCGTCCATGTCCTCGGGGTTGACAGCTTGGCGCAAGCTTGCGTTCACCACGAGGCTGTCCCGAGACTCGGTGAACACGTGGCAGACGGTGTAGCCACCCGTGCCGTTGTAGCAGACGTGAGGGGATTCGCTCTTTGGCATCACGTAGCGACGAGTTTTGCCTTGTAATAAAGTGAAGAATGCTTTTATTATTTTTTTTTATTATTATTGATTGCTTATTACGTAATTAGAGCTATCACTTCCAGTATATTAGTTGAGTCGATTGTAGTTTATAATGTAATTAAAGTGCAACTGTTGTATAGAAAGATTGAATTAATTGAATAAACGAGGGGGTACTGAGTTACAAGTCAATTACTTCAAAGCCTTCAATACATAATGAGTAGACAGACACAAGTTTACATACAATTAACATATCAAGTCTGTAATGTATATAGAACTCACTGGATCTTGGCTCTCTGCCAATTGCAGGTGGCAGAGTCACCGTCTCGGTGGTCGTCTCTAAGGGTATGACCCCGAGTTCACCGCTACTTTCGATCTCTGGTCCATCTACAGGCGCAGCCGGATCCTCTAACAAGATGGCTTCGGTAGAAAGTGGAATGACGCTCACCGGGGATGCTTCCGTCTGGGTTGGAGGGAATTTCTCCCTACGGCGTTTTTCATCCAACGGGTAGCAGGCATAGTCGCATTTTTCCAGACGGAGACTTCCGACGAGGTCCTCGTTCGACCAGCGGTGACAGCCGATTGCGTCGCGACACCTGGTCGAGTTAAGGGGTTGAGAGCGCGTACAATGGATTTTTTTAGTATGAAAATTTTGTATCATGAGTTAAAGTATCGAAATATCCCAATAACAATATTATCGACCGATTTCACATTCGAATAACGTGTTGCGGTATTTACTCGGTCGGTAAAAGCGGAATATGCACCTCCTTAAAAGAATTCATTCACCTTCATAAAAAATAAACACTCTACGATTAACTTGTTTTATAAAATATATACCTTTCCTGGTGAACAACAGCGCCTCGTTCATCACACGAAAACCTAACCGCAGGTCGGAGTTCATGTGGCAGGTCGACCCTTTTAACAACCGGCACGACGAGAAGCAGCGCGTAAAAAAGCGCAGAGAAGACACAGCAGACAGCGATCATGATGCGAAGGTATCGACCATTACTTGGTTGAGCTGGTTTCTGGTCTGACAAGCCATTGGACTGTAGTCGGTAACGAGAAGCAGCGACTCGGTCGGCAAGTGGACCTGCGATTAGGGGTCCCAAAATAGCTGCAGCTGGGGCTATCATCGAGATCAATCGGATCTCCTGCGGTGTTAGACCCACAGCCAGCATGTGCAGTGGAAGGAAGGGTAGGAGACAGCCCATTCCTGTTGTATAAATAATATAAATTATATTTTGAATATTTATTTAAAAAATATTTTATCATTTACCTCCGAAAAAGAAGAACAGCAGGCACTTGAGAGAAATAAGGTTGGTGTTGATCAGCTTTCGTCGGGCATCCGAGCCCTTGACGTCGCTGATCGCTTCGATTGTCGAACTCATGTTGGACGCTTGTTTGATTCTTGCTATATGCCACTAATGTACTTGATTGAAAATGCGGGGAAGTGGTGATGGATTATAGCTAAGCTACTTTCGTCGACTTTCCGACGCTTCATCGCTCGACGTCCCCCGAGACTGATGGAACTCGCTCATCCTCTGGTCTTTTTAGCTGCATCTTCTTCGTTTTATTATCTGTTTAAATTTCTGTAATGATAATATATACATTCTGTATGAGAACTCTGTTTGAAGAAAATACATGGAATATCATATATGTCAAAAGTAGTTTTATAAATATTGTTTTGCAAATGAAATTTTATATCTATTATATCGAGTACTTCAAAATCTCCCAAATCCAAAATTCTAACAATACAGCCTTTACGCAACTCAAAAAAAAAAAAAACATTTAGACCGTAAAATGGTCTGGTCGTGATAATTTGATTATGTTATGTTAATAATACCTAACGATAACACGAGAAAGATACTCGTCATAGAAAAAAAAAATTCGCTGACCTATTACAACACCGCGTATCACCCAATCTAAAAAAAAATTAAAAAACCTCATCACATTCTTCACTAAGATTCGATGTTTACCCACTGCAACAAGCAAGGTATTTTCTCTCAGCAATCACCGAGCATCTAAGCCTCTGCTCCGCACACATCAAGACGCGCACACTATACGATAATCCTCCGGTCGAGTCATAACAATGGAAGTGTGTAGCCTACATGTCTAATCCGGCGTAAGTATAGCGTCGTGCACGTCCTGATGCAGTTTCCTGCTTCGTAAAAGAGACGCGTCGTGTGTTTGCCCGGAAGGCTTTTACGTTATGCGGATGACGCGTTTTCGTGTCAAGGTTTCACGGCGTATTTACATATACGAAATTTCGTATGCCTACGCGCTTGTTAGACACCGGCTATTATGACGACTTATTCTGATGAAGTACGTGCGGTTATTTTAATGCAGTTATTAGGTTTAATGCTCGTTTTTAAGTGCGTTGAAGGTCTCGGACTGATTAATTTTTCACGCCTTTTTGGATTACAGCTGTTAGGCTTCAAAGTGGCGCGTACAAATTCATTTTAGACGAACATTTGATTATTGTATAAATCTACTAGCATATCAGTTCCTTTTCAGAATCAACGCCGCGTCTCGTACAATCATCCAAGCGACGCAGAAAAGTTCTCAACTCGATAAAATCCGAAAACTTGAAGCTATCCCTGCGATTCAGCTGTGGCTATAATATAATACACACACATAGCTGGGGAAAAAAGTAGGCTGACTATACAGAGGAGTGAGTAATTCGCTTTGCCGGAGCCGCTTCTCGCGATTGCTAAGCCAATTTCGCTGCTGGTGTATATATATATATATGTTCTGCCCCTCAGTTATGTCGACGCTATATAGTTATATATACGAAAGGTTTCCACGATTCTCGTATCTTATTGCTTCCGCTGAGATAATTCAAGGTTGGACTAACTGATTATACCTTATTTTTTAAATTTAGTATAGAAATGTTCGAATGAATTCCTCTCCAATTGAATCGATAATAAAGTTCCACACTATACAAAAGAAACTCAATTCGCATACCTATCATCCCAGCGTTCCTAAACTACCTCATCAATTGAACTCTCTCTCTCTCTTTCGCAATCTACCGCCGCAGCCGTAAAAGAGACAATAAAAGAAGCTCCTGTCAATTCCCAACTGCACTTTGCACCTTGATGTATATATACATCACTTATAGGCCTCTATGTATACGCGCGTATGATGCAAGTATAGCATAAGTTCGTCGCATTGTTGGATCGTGGTGTCACATGTTCCCTCGTAAAACTCGCCTCTCGTAACGGGATCACACGTGTGTAGCGCAACTCCTCCCACGACATCACTGCACGACGACCCTTTGTTCGCAATTATATACACGGCACATATATATGTATATATACAAGAGAGTTCCTTTCTTTACTCTTTTAGACTGCTTTTAGCTGGATTTGCATGCGAAATTCACGCGGACTAGATTTTCTTTCTTAGGAACGGTATTAGAACTTTTCAAATTCGTTTTAAAAAATTTTAATGAAATGGATCCTATTAGAGAACGACACGTGCGGTCGAGATTACGTTCGGAAAGACAATCGGTAGTTTGTTTTTCTAATGTATATATATATACGTCCATTGATGCGCAAAGCGGAAAACAATAGGATTCACTGTGCATTATATATATATATAGGAAGCTTCAAGTCGTTAAAGTTAAACAAGCCCGAGAAGTCATGTTGGTAGTTTTATCGCTATGCAGCTACCGTATTCTTTTTTACGACTCACTTTTACACGCCTCACTGACTTGGCGCAAAAATAATTGAAGTAGATATTCACTGCAAAGTATAGTTCAATTATTCTTATTAAAAAAAAAGAAAAGAAATATACTTTCGTATTTAAGATACATACGCATATGTATATAATAGAAAATTACATTCTTTTTTTGCGTTGGAAGGAAGAAACATTTTCTTTTCAGCTGCAGATGATGCTTCAAAGTTCCGCGACTGCATGCGCGGCTCGTTTTCCTCTAACTGGGTTAACGTCGTCGGCGCGTTATTATTTCGCGCTGTGTATATATGTATACCATACCATCTTATGCTCTCTGTCTTTTCCTCGAGACTTTTTGTTATTCATGGGCCATATATACACGTGTGCGTGATAACCGAGTGTTTTCATCAGGCTGCGTTGGTTGGTCATAAAAATTTGATTCATATAGAGACCCGCGACTTTTGTAATTATACGAGTGAGCTTTCTCGAGCAGTCTCGTGTAAAAAGGAAGTATTACTATAGGTGTATAATATTGATCTAAAGATTTTTTGAACAACGAAAGCTTGACTTTGTGATTGGAATTTCGCTATAAAAAATCACACAATCCACAAAATCCGCTGTATGTAGAAACTCGATTATACACCGAAATATATAATTCGTCTATATAGTGTAGGTGAAGGTATTCATCGAAATTCGATGTAATGAAAACCCTGCATATAGGTATACTATGTTAAAACCCGCCTACAATTTTCCTTTTAAAAAAACCCATGTAGTGTTATTACGTAATTATACCAGCGTCACGCACAGGGTCTCTTCCCCTGGGAACTAACCGAAGCTTTTACGTCTTCTCTCTGGGTCAAATTAACACGCTCGCGATTAGTCGATTAATTTTCTCGCTTATAGCTATAATAACACATATTTAGGTCAGTGATTATACAAATCAAGTCCTCAAAAAATGTCAAAGCTCCCTATCAGCTACACGTTATATGTATACCTATAATCCACGATTCTCTCAAAATCCAATCGTCGTTCTCCAACCGAAAAAAACTTACGTCACACACATTATTTCTCAAGGAGAGCTTCGCCCGTCCTTTTTCCTCCGTCGAAATATCCCAAAGCGCGGAATAATATCTTTCGCATATATGTGCCTCTAAAAATAGACGGTTACGTTGTTGCGTCGGTCGCGTATATAACTATGTGTGTATTATGCGTTCCGAGAGTTAGTTCTACTGAAGAGAGGGATTATGTGGATGTAAGTATAATTCTTTCGCCGAGTGCGAGCTCGTTTTGGTCTATATTTACGGATGCGTAATATTCGCGTTTATATACGCCAACGTCGTCCAGCTGCTCTCATCGTTGGCGCTTTTTTGTATTTAGAGCCAACGAAATCCGGTCTTGGGAGTGGCTTTGCTTCTCCGATTTTATGGCAGGATGGAGAGTGAATTTTCGTGGCTTTACGTGAGATTCAAATCTGATCTCTTATGCG
The DNA here is from genome assembly GCA_900474305.1 of Cecidostiba fungosa. Taxonomy (NCBI): domain Eukaryota; kingdom Metazoa; phylum Arthropoda; class Insecta; order Hymenoptera; family Pteromalidae; genus Cecidostiba; species Cecidostiba fungosa. The sequence goes on from UCOJ01000040.1 coordinate 64,548, forward strand.
AATATATTGAACTTTTATTGATTATTCTGACACAAAAGATTAACCAAAAATTAGCCAAGAACTCGTTAACAAACAAAATGAAAAAAAAGAAACATAATTATACCTATATCACTTAATAACAATCTCGTGTCGCCTATTCGTAATTAACTTCGTCGCAGCGCTACAAAAGAGAAAACTATATAGGTATATATTAAACATCCGTACGAGGCGTCAGTGCAGGTGACGCCTCTGCAACATAGCATCAGAGCCGTGTGCGAAGTTGAACATACAACGAGAGCCCACATCATCCGTGGGAGTATTAAGAGTAGACACTCGACGAGTCGGTATTATATATATATCCATATACCGGGAGAGGAAATAATTCAGGGAGATTAGCGTGATAACCGATCCTCCTCCGTGGAGTGAATTCGCGACTACGTCATCGTCAGCTCTTTTCATATTAGACACTTGCAGTATAATAGACGGCTGCACAGCTGATGTATATATAAAGATTCTATTTTTCGTCTGTAGGTAAAATGTATCTAGATTTTCGTCGTCGCAAAGCTTCTTTGAAAATTTTCAAAAGCTGCATCAGACAATAGAAGAAAGACACGCGTCGAAAGATATGATGCATCGCAAAGCCGTCGGAAAAACCGTCTGTAAAAAAATAAAGGAAATCGGGCACCGATGTAATATAATGGTTTTGTACCGAATAAAAAAAAGGAAGAAAGACTATAATACTGATGTAAAAGTAGGTGTATTATGTTTGCGCGAACGTGTGGCGCACACGAGCCGTGAATCCGAACGCGCTGATGCGGATCCAAACCCGCGCATGAATGAGCTGTATATATATACATACATATGTGGTACAAGCGGACCGTGATTTTGAAGGTGAGGGATTCCTGTGTTGTGTACATTATTCTGGAATTTTTTCTTTTTGGGTTATTTATGAATGAGATGTTTTGAAGATCGGTTGGTCTGTGTTTTGCATATTTTAGATGTTTATGCTTTCGTATATTTACCATTATGCAGTCATAGCTCTATTTTGGTACAGAAAAATTTTTTTATTCGTGACATTTTCGAATTAAGTATAATAACATTCAAGAAAGAGACAATGAAAAGTTTCGTGTTACATAATACCCAACGAGTCCCGAATCTGAATATAATGACCTTGTGTATACGCATACACATCTCCATAATAGCACTAGATTTTCCTGCGCCTCTCGTTTTATAATAGAAAGAAAGCAAAAACAACGACATCACCTCGAGTCACATACACACACGAGCATATATACCTATATAACGGGGCCTTTTCTCTCGACGGTCACCGATGAGAAAGGAAGACACGCTCCACACGAAAGGAAAGGAGATCGAGGACTAGTATATGCTGTAATGAGACGGACGAGAGAAAGGGATTAATACGGAGAGATAAGTCGCCGAGTCAGGCCCTTTATGTACAACATATCTGAGGTCAAGGATGGATGGAAATATCGAGAGAGAGAGATGCTCTTTTGTGAGAAGTTCGAGGTCGTCGTGAGATATTGTTAGATCTGTTTGATTATGAATTTATACTTTTGATTGATCCAACTTTATTTTCACCGCGTCTTTCCTTGGCTTTCTTTTGAGACTGCAAAACTGCGTGTCTATAATCTCGTTATATAGTAGCTCTCGTTGTTGTTTTCAGCTTAAAAGGCTTCTTTTCAGAACGTCGTCTCTTACAAACGTAGAAAAAAAATTTACCTAATAATTAACAGCATATATCCTAACGAAAACAAAAAATCCTCTCCAGATAAGCATATCATAATAATATATGCATATATATCGGTTATAATAGCGCGAAGAACCAACCGATAAATTCAGCGGACACACGAGGGGGTCCAAAGGTATATAACGAGACGCTGCTGCAGATTGACCTGCGAGATTATTACGACCAGGCGCGAACAACGGGATCATATTTTGTAGAGAAGGGCAGATGTGTATGTATGTGTATATGCGGATGAGAAAATTTGATATGCGGATGTCGGTGAAATGGAAATCGCAAGCTGCAGACTTTCGTTATTGCTGATTGTGGTGTATAGATAAGAGAAGGTGGTTATATCTTGGCGAGAAATTGAAATCGCGGTGAAATCTGATATATGATTGAGCTGAGAAGTGTCTATATAATCCATTTTTTTTTTCTAGGTTTAAATTTAGATCGATTTGGATTGTCGTTATGAGTATGTGGATGAGTCACCACTGTTATGATATTGAAAAAGTAAATAAAGACGAAATATATTTATTTGTTCGGCACTTCTATAAAATAATTTTCTTATACGCCAACAAAGTTTTAAAATAGACGAGTCAAGTATAATTTCTTCCTCCAACGATCTAAAAAAAAATGTATTCTAATAATAAGTACACTATCTTCATCAACAAGAGTGCAATCACCTCTAAAAACAGTTTTATACCTCAATCAGGACCACAAGCTCCACTCTCTGCAAATCCCTTAACGAAGTGCAATCAGCCGCTACTCTGTTACACAGTATATAATAAAATACTCGCAAAAAATCGAGCCCGTAGGAAGTCGGCCATTAAATCTCTTCCCTTTTCTCATACAACACAGCATATCACCATAACACCAGCAACAAAAAATATCACCCCAGAAACACGAAAAGGAAGCGGCGCGTTGGCAAATTAAAAGGGAAATACTTGCATCGAGAGAAGAAAATTTAAAAAAAGGAATAAATAAACGTTATAATACACACACACACACAAGCCTTCGAGGGACAGAGACGGAAGCAGGTCATGTATATATACATATACATGTACACGACTCGTTGGACGAGTTTGCCCCTTGATTGCTTGGCAATTGCGCGTTGCAGCATCAGCCAACGCCATGCCGCACAGCTTATCAAAGCCGCATCGAGCGATCGGCTACTGTGTGTTGCATCTCACCGTTTTTACCACAAGGCCAGTCACCCAATTTCGATTCTTTTTTTCCTTTCTCGGAACTTCTTTATTTTTTGTTAGTGGTCGAGGTGATGCTTTGGATTTGACAGTTTTTTTTAGAAAAGCCTGTCGATAAATACGTGTATATTTTGTTTTTAAGTGTCAAATCTGAAATGTGCTAATTTTTGTGGGGAACGACGACAAACTTTAGTATACTCGTTGTGTTAACTTTGAGATTAGAACTCGACTACAGTCATCGTCTCATATATAAGTATACGTGAAAATCGCATAAAAAAACATGTAAATCTCACATCTCTCTGCATCCAACACTTCATACTGATTCTCTCAAATGCTTAATTATTCAACTCGACTCGTCTCGGCAAATTAAAGAATTTCCGCCACACAGCCATTAATTATATGTATGTACATTAAAGCGCGTAATCGAGAATGTCCGTTAAGTGTACAGTAGCAGCTCTCCGACTAAGTGCAATTTCGCGCAGTAGCACTAAAGACAAAATTACTAGGCTGATGCACACACAGAGACCAACCGATAGTCACACATATCCACATAATACACACACTCGGATAAGGAAATTTCAATAACACTTGGAGGGCTTTTACAACCGTACAAATAGCACACGACTATATATACTGAAAAGGAGAGTAAACAAAGGGTCGTCGGAATTGTGTAATTGTTGCTTCGTTACATATACGCAGACTCTTTTTTCTCTCTTGTCGTCGTGTCGTATTGTGAAAGTAATTTTATTTATGCCAACTGATCACCGGTCTTCATTTAGATCTATATACACATCACGTGCGCGCGAGAAGAAGATTTGAGAAAAAAGAAACAGCCAAGGTTCTTGCCCTTTTAACACACTTATAATACAGCGCGTCATACGTATAATAAGAGAGAGAGAGAAAGGGAGGTGAAAAAAAAGGACACACTATACGATTAACGGATGAGACGTCCGGGATGAAATGAAATTGACTCAAGGCGGATGAATTTATATAGAGTGCGGTGTGCAGTGGTATTCCTTACAATGATAATGGGCGTATGTAGAGCTGGCTAATCAGTGCCAATGAGAGAAGCTGCTTCATTCCTTCGTTTAAAATCCCTGAAGCTTCTGGCAATTAACACTCATGTACGTGGTGCGGCCGATGCAAATTCGATGATGGAACACTACTACTGTTCGTAGGCGTCGTTTGATGCTGCTTTTGAGTGAAATTTATGAATGACTCTAAGAGATATGACGCTGATGCAGCTTGTGTTTTTAGTCAATATAAACGAGAGGATTTATTGTAATATGTAAGTGATATACTCGCGAGAAAAATATATAAAAGAGATGTATACTTAATTAAACGTCAAAAGCAGCAGCAGCAGCAGCAGCAGCCTATACGTAACGTTCATTCATGTTATGGGCTTATTGAAATCAGAGAAGATAGTATATAAGCTTGAATAAACTGAGAACTGTCGTTTCATCCGCTCGATTACAGAACGTAAACATAAACTTCTCTCTCGCATTCATATATTCATCCGTATATATTTAGAGCTGTCGTCAGAGATTATCGTATAACGAATGCTTGATGTATATATCGCGATTTTGCAATTCGATAATCTCTATATATCTAAACAATTAATTTTAATAACTTCCTTCTAACAACAAAGTTTTATTACAATTATAACGTCACTCCAATTAATTGGAACGCAGTATACGAAACATTTCCTTGAGAAAACTCGTTAATACCAATCATCATCATCATCAAAAACTTGCTTACCTAAGCGGTCTCATGAAGCTTTTTCCCTTGGCCACACCACAGTCCACCCAAAAAAAAAAAAAATATCAGCACAGCACCAAAAAGAAAAAAAATCAATGTCACATAATATTATAGAATATTCGTATAATATAATACACACGGACGGAGGTTGAAAACGGTTTTGCGCGCGCAGTTGACGCGCTCTGCACGAGGTGTAGGTACGCGAGTCACTGATGCCCAGAGAGTTCGCTCCGCTTCTCTTTCTCTCTCTTTCTCAGGTCGTCGTTCCCTCTTTTACCCGCCCCACTATTACTCGCCGGCGCGCGTGTGTATACGCCGGTGTAGCATTATATATATATATACATATACTATGGCTGGATATGTGGGCTATGGGTATAGTACACATCACCTTTGCTTATTATAGGTATATATATATATAATGCGTCGACGAATCTATGCGGAAGTGCGCGGAAATTGAAGCTTATGTAGGCAAGTTTTCGATTTGCACCTTATATATTATTTAAAATTTGTTTTTTAAACTTATAGCTCGTTTCATAGAAGAGCGTTATAGTTTTCTGCAATTATGTTTATTTTTTTTTGTGTTTACAAAATTGCTGTTTTTGCGCGCAACAAATTATTCGCTGCAATTGAAGAACAACGTGTGTGTCGATGCTTAATTATTTTCATTTCAAATGCACACGACTGTAAACGTGTTCGAGACACTGATGAGTAAATAACAAAACTATTTTAAAATTGTGCGTGCTTTTTTTTGCGCGATTTCATCAGCTACTTGCAATTAAAACATTATTATTTTCAACAGCATATCGCGAAAAATTACATCAATGACAGAAACTAAAACGAGACAGACATAGGGTCCAGCCTCACTCGCACTTTGCACATCTTCCTCTCAACATCTCCCCTAATAATAAAGCGCATTTGTGCCTCGGTCCCCTTTCGCAAATCGCTCGAGCCACATGTACAACACCTTTGGTGGTGCCCTTTATATATATACCTATACACCCGGTATTAGAGCAATCGAATATAACGGATTTTTAGGGACCGAACCCCCTTTTTATTTCTTAGGGGGGGCAGGTGGCCTTTGCGCAATTTTGCTACATCGAAGGGCTCGAATTTTTATTGTTTCGCAGGTGAAAAATGCTCTTTTCTGCTGTGTTATTATACTCACTGATGTTTTGATATTGGCGGAAGGATATTATTAGAGTATATTGTACTGAAGGATAGTTTCGTTGTATATAATTTAAGGGGTTCAAAGTTTCGTATAAATAAATATTAAAAAATTGTTGGTTGCTGTTTATCATATATAATACAATCAATTTTACTGGAAACGTTCAATTACAATGAATTAGAATAATAAACGATTTGATGAATAAAGATAACACGATGAATAAAATTGCACAAAAGTATTTAACAAATTTAAATAACTGCTCTACTCGAAAACAAAAAAACGTATACAAGCTATCTACATCTACATCCACGACCTTTCAGAAGCATACAAATTCCGCCCATTGAATTTCATATCTAGCGATTATGAAACTTTGACAGATCGTCTCTCCTACTCGAGTATATAATACCGTCGACGCTATATAACAGCGCCACAGTCTCGTTCGAGGCCGCTCGCACCGTTTGTTAATTTTACGCTCCTTTTACTTCGACTGAGAGCTGCTCTCTCTCTCTCTCAGTCTTTTTTTAATGCTGATATCAGAGCGATGACACGTTAATCGATTTGCATTTCAAATTTTATTGACGTCAATTTAATGTTTATCACTATTCTTAACGATCATTATTAATCACTATACAATATAAACCTGCATTTATAAGCATTTATTAATTACACATAAATCGCGCACCCCCTCGTAGACGCCATCAACAAAGCAGCTCCACATTAACACACCTGCTTCAGAAAAGCTCTGATCTTCAACCTCCATCACCATATCGAGAAAATTACTCCCGTTAATTACTCCAATATACCTACATACAGATCGAGGTATCGGCTAATAACGAACGTCGCGTCGCAGAAATCGTCGCCGTTTGTTCGAAATTAGCGGAGCGTAACAACCCCTTTCGTATACATATATATATATACCTATATGGCGAGCTTTTACTCTCACGTGGCGTAGAGTACAATATAGTCTATATACAGTAGGGGGGGGGAGGGAGAAGGCGTTATTCGAGATATGCATCGCGTTTTTCTTGGCGCGTAGGGGACGACGCTGATTTAATTAGCATTTATTATGGGGCCGTTCGCCTCGGCGTCGTGTGGAGGTGTATTTTTGCAGGGAAAATTATTATTATTATGATTTTTTTTTCTTGTCGTTTGAGGAAAGTTTGTGCAGGGATGAGCGATGCCTTATATATTATGAGTGTAATTTGATGCGGAGCTTATAAAGTCGTTGTGAGTCATAATTAAGCTTTCTTTGCGAAAACTGAGCTGTTGTATTGGCAGGAATTTAATAATATTTAGATTAGATAGTGAATGATACAAAATTTTGAAGACTATATATTTAGAGCTGATGGAAGCATTGCAACTACTGTATACAATACGGTATATATAGGCGTATGTAAAAATTGTATGGAATCACATTGTGTTATCTATTCATGAGAAAAAACGTGGACGTGTATATATGATGTAGGTTAAAAGCTGCTTTGAATATATATAACGATTGTGAACGTTGAGCTTATACATTTCTGGGATAAGAACGTCGCTTAGCCTTTCATGAGCTTGATGTTCTCATTTTCTTTGAAATGGGAATCGTTGGAAGCATTCGCTTGTATATCCGCACATTGTAGCCTAGAACACTTGAGATAATAATTTTAACAATGTGTGCTGTACATAAAATATTGTTACATTATTTATTTAATAATCCAGCTTTTCTTCTTTTTAAGAGGATAGGACTTTTTACCTGTGTATAATGTTAAATCGCTTTCTTTCGAAGCATTTGACGTCTCAAAGTGCTGTTATCAAACTTATTCAAATCCATTATTCAAAAATACCCGCTCAAACGGTAACCTGCAGTAAACCTCACTCATTTCCTTCAGTCGATAAAGCAGTGACCACAAACTCACTCTAACCTACAAACACTTCATGATCGCCGTCTGATAAAACTTCACTCTACTATACTCTGACATTATCAGAAAAATATTCAACAGTTCGCATTGCAGATACGACGTATATTCACGATTTTCCCCTTCTCCAATATATAGTATACAGCGAGTATACCACAGAGAGCCGTCGCCCGTCTTTTCAATGCACAGTGCTATATGTGCGTAGGATAAACACACCGGCATATCCAAATAAGTGAACCGCATCTTGTTTCCGACGAGAGACGCATAAAGTTCCGAAACTCTGGTCTGACAACTTTTTACACGGTCTTACTTCCAACGTTGGAAATATACAGCATCAGGTAAAAAATTCTCATGTATCAAATATTTACGGATCTAATACTGTTTTTTTTTTCCTAATAAAAACCGTCTGTGTTTCACATAAACTTCGAGGATCTCATTGTCTTCGACTTCGCGAAGTTATACCTATAGCAAAAGTTGCCCACCTAGCAACAGAGACGGCCATATCGGCGAAATGTTAATTGTTGACATTTTTGCCGGCTCCGTTTGACACTTGACGAGATAAAAAGCAATGGCGATCGCGAAATTATTTCCCAACAAGTAGTGCGATGCGCAAAAAAAATATATGCAAAAAATGAATATCGTCATAGATGCCGGATAGTTTTTGATATATTTTTTTTTTTTACTTTGAATACTAAGTATTGCGGCTAAGTATAAGCTTTTATTCTGTTACAAAAACTGATGATATCGTTAATCGATTAGTACTTTTACATAAGTCGCCGGTGATGACGTTGGCTATTTTTAATCTCGGCCTACGCCGTATACCTAAGATCTTGAATTTGTATGATGTCATCCTGCTAAAACTCATTTATATCAACGGGATTTGTTTTTCTTTTCTTTTTTTGTAAATGCGCACAAAAAAAAACAAGGTAATTGTTTTAAACCTCTGAGAACGTTGTATATTCAAGGTTTATCTATGCATTATGTTTGTAATAAACACTTGAAATACAACAATTTGAGTACTTCTATCGTGACTTTTATTTTATTAAATAAAAATTAATTAAAGATCAGGAGTCTATGATAGTTACAATCAATGATCGATATGTAATGGTAGACAATAAAAATCATAGAATACAGATCAGAGAGAATTTTTTAATTTTAGCATGGAATATATACAACTTCATTTTAATATGCGTAGTTTTTTTTCTGTAACATTTGATAAGATTACAGCTATATGGGTATGAATTGTTCTTTGTGATTTTATTTTATCATCTTTATTCATCGAGCCAACAGTCTGTCTCTTTTAATTAGCTTTAATTTATTGACATCCTTTGTGAATTTAATCTTTTGTATTCAAATTTAGATTCATTCAATATTAATTATAATTTAGTTTTCACAAAAATAAGCAGAAAAATTATTGTCGAAATAATTTCAATACTCAATTTGCTAATGTCTATTTCCTAATATTTGTTTTCAGAATGACGGAACGTTTAGATTTGATCATCTTTGGAGCAACTGGTTTTACAGGCAAACATACTGTGCGAGAAGCTGAGCGCTTGGCTAAAGATAAACATTTTACTTGGGGAGTTGCTGGTCGTCGTAAAGAAGCTTTGGAATTAGTTCTTAAAGAATTTGCTCCAGAATCAGGTAGATATTTTGATATTATATAATTCAAGATATAAAATTTTGTTTAAAAAATGTCAGTAATCAATTCTTCATTTCTACATTCATCTTAGAAAATATAAAAATCATAATAGCAGACTTGAAGGATGAGGAGTCACTTAAAAAAATGGCTGAACAAGCCAAAGTCGTAGTAAACTGCTGTGGCCCATACAGATTTTATGGTGAGCCTGTTATCAAAGCATGTATTGCTGCCCGAACACATCATGTTGATGTTAGTGGAGAACCACAAGTAAATATTCCATTCTATACAAAATATAACACTGCACTACAAATATTACACTTATAGCTGTAGTTTAATTGTTTTTCTTTTTTAGTATATGGAAAGAATGCAATTGGAATACAACAAAGAGGCACAGGAGGCAGGAGTATACATCATAAGTGCTTGCGGCTTTGACAGTATCCCAGCTGACTTGGGTTTAATATTTACTCAAAATAAATTCGAAGGAGATGTTAACAGCGTTGAAACTTACTTAAACTTCTGGTCGAAATCGAATGCCGGAGGAGCAATTTTGCACTATGGTACTTGGGAATCAGCTGTTTATGGATTACGTCATGCAAATGAACTTCGAGGTCTTCGTTCAAAGCTATTTCCTGAAAAGCTTCCAGAATTCAAACCCAAGTTAAAAGCAAAGTAATCAATTTATTTGTGATTAGTTATAGACAAGTCAAGTTAATTGGTTATTCATTTAAAACTATTCTTTTATCGTAGGGGTGTTATACATCGCAGTGCCATTTCAGAAGGCTGGTCTGTCGTTTTTCCAGGCTCTGACCGCTCCGTTTGTCTTAGAACTCAACGATTTTTATTCCAGAAGTATAAGCAAAGACCTGCACAAGTTCAATCTTACCTCACTTTTAAGTAAGAAAAATGACTTTAATTCAAATTGAGAGTATTTATTAAAGTACGAAATAAATGTTAGTTTATTTACTTTAATTTAACGTTTTGATGTTTTAGATCACTGTTTCAAGTAATACAAACTGCTATTATTGGAAGTATATTTACACTATTAACAAAGACTGAGTTTGGATGCAATCTGCTGTTGAAGGTATAGCTGCACTTTTTAACTTTTGATCAACATTTGCATTTTTAATATTTGTTTTAATAACGTAATCGTACCTATAGTATCCCAAATTCTTCTCTGGAGGCTTGGCCAGCCGCGAAGGTCCAAAGCCAGAACATATGAAAAACACTCATTTCTCAGTGACATTTATTGCAAAAGGATGGACAGACAAATTAGCAGAACCAACTGATCAACATAAAGATGCGCCAAATAAAGAAATGATAACTAAAGTCACTGGTACAAATCCTGGATATGGTGCTACTTGTACCAGTGTTTTATTATCTGCCCTTACAATTCTCAAGGAATCTGATAAAATGCCCGATAAGTGAGTTACTCAATTAATAAACAAATACGTTTATATTTACTTTTTAAAAGATTATCTATTTGTGATAAGAAAATTCTATCTAAATTTATTTACATACATCAATTTATTAAAATTATATTTTTAGTGGTGGTGTTCTTCCTCCTGGTGCTGCCTTAGGGAAAACATCGATCATCGACGAGTTGGCTAAGAATGATTTCAAATTTGAAGTTATCTCATCAATTGAGAAGTAAGAAACACTGTCGTCAAATCTTATCGCGCATTTTCATAAAACTGCTGAATTTGGAGAAGAAAAATATTTCTAACAAATATGACCTCGGAACCATATAACGTTGCATTGGAAAATTTAATAGATTATTGTATTCACTAATAGAATTCAAATTAATTATGAGAATACAATAATGTATCATACGAATGAATGTTTATATTCATTTTATGAATTCAAGCATTGAAAGAAAGGAAATGATCAACATGCATGAATTATTATTTTCCTGGCATCAGTAGCTTATGCCTTTGCACGAAATATTATAACTGATTTTTGCAGATCGGGAGGTTACTTTCAATACATATGAATGATAATTGATATTATTAATCTTAATGTTATCTAAAAAAATATTTGACTTCTAAGTAAAATTATTATTTCTCTTCCGCATTCTTAATGAAATTTATGCCTTGATATACTATGAAACATTTTACGACAATTATTATAATCTTAAGCTGTATAAAACGATAAATTACATCTTACTTTAGTACATTTTCTACAAATTAAGCTACTTACTAATATTTACACAGTGTCTCATTTTCAGTGAAAATTTCAGTGTAAATCCCATGGTTCCGATATCACAAAGTAATTTTAAAATGCTCTCCAAATTGTGATAACATCGAATCAGCTGCTCTACAGTACAATCATATAAAATATTTTCTTACATACATAGAAGGTGCTCTATATATTTGTTTTATCAATTGAAAGAAATGTATATTCTAAGCATATGGCTCAAAGTGAATAGCATTGAATTATATATTTTTTATTTTATTTATACGCATGAATTTATGAATATATTTCATCCATGATATTTTTCGTTTATGGCTCGAAAAATTAGACTGATTTTGTGAACCAATATTTTTGAACGCTTTTGAATTTAGGTTGTAAGGTTATTAAGTAAGTTTCGGAGTTAAGGTTTATTAATCAAATGAATATAACAGCATTTACAGCTTTATACTTACACACTATATCGCATTGCGCAACGACACTGCAGAGCAGTGACATGTTTTTTACCTATAAATACCACTTAATATTTATATAGAATCAATCAATGGTATAAATAATGTTTTTCTATACTGTTTCAATAAAATGCAAATTAATTAATTTGTTTGTATTTATTTAATCATACATCTGGTACTTGATATATTTTATAATTTCGTAAAATTGCTGTAAATTCGATTGCGATATCTTTAAAATATAAAAACGTTCATATACATGTTAAAACGGACAAGTATTTCTATACTAAAATCAAAATTATCATATTGTGCAAGAAAGAATTTTTTCAGTACTCTTATACGCGTAGTTTTATATAATGCACAATGAAAAATAATCGATAGTCTTTATCATCTAAAATATATGCAGCAAACCTGATGGTATGAATTTTGTAAACAAGGCGATACACAAGAAAAACAAATTTCATCCTATAACAACTTGTTATTAGTAACCAATCCGTTATACAACTAATAGTGCCTACTTGTCAAGTCGATTGTAAGTAAAAAAAAAATGTTGCGGCAAATGTATCCAAAGCAATAAATAATGTAAAATTTCGATAAATACAGCGCGCGCATAAGTACAGAAAAGGCGAGCGCAGTATACAGCGTTTCTCCCACCTGTCGGCTACTCTGACAATCAAAGGTATTTTCTTATTTCTCTCAGCCTTGTGATCTTAGCGTGATCCTAGTGCGCGAGGTTACAACATATTGCAAGTCGCTGTATACGTGTGTGTCCGACCTACTTTGTATCTTTTATAACTCGCAATGAATGAGATTGCGATTAGTCATCCTAAAAACTACACGATACAGGTGGATTTATGCAAGTAATTGGATTCGTTAGATCGAGCTTTGTGATTTTGCTACGGTACGATTGTATGGTTTGGAAAAAGGAACTGCACTTTTGTATCGATATAATTGATGGGGGTCAAGGTTCGATTGTGAGATTTGGATTTTTCAGGACACTTTTTGATCTGTATCTTTTCGAACGGTATATGATTTATACTTTTTCAATCAGCGCACTGATAATATTGATTGCGAGAGTTTGAAAAACTACTGTATATATTATATGCAACGAGAGTGAAGTAAAGTGTATGCAGGAGTTGCATTCGACATTTTTTGATACAGTATATGCGTAAAAACTGGATTTCTTTTTAAATTCTGTATGAGATTGAGTTGTAAAAATTTGATTTTTTCACAGTATAAAAAAATTCGATATTTTCTATTAGCCATTGAAATATCTTTTTTATGTGTACAAAAAAAAATCTGTGGATTAAATTCTTTTTTCGCGATTTCCAAACACTCAGTTTCATCATCATATAAATACAAAAATAATATAAATTCGAGCTATAAGGATGGTTTTAAAAATCGAATAAATCAATAAAAGCACAGCTTTGAGAGTATACAGATACGTAAAGCCTTAATATATACACTGATGGCTAAGTACATTTTTCTACTTTTCCTTGACGTCGTTCCATTTCGCGCATCGTAACGCACGTGCGTGCGCCAAGTATTATACGTATACACGCATTTCAAGATCCTCAACTAGACGTTAATAACGTCATGAGAGGAATCCTCGTGAGAGAAAAAAAAACTAGGTACTTACGCGCGTTATCGAGGCATAATTAGAAAGTAACGTGAAACGCGCGTACGTCGTTAGAGGTGAATATTTTCCGCGTTCGTTTGAATTTTCCATGCGATCTATATATAACTTACAAGAGATGTGTTAATAACGAAAACAATGTAACGAAAAGAAAAAGCTGGCTTCGACTTTGTATAACAAAATCACGTGCACGTCAGATTAACAGTGTACAAGTATACTTATCAAAAACAAAAGCCGCAACGATCCGTCAAGCAAAAAAGAAAAAGCTCTTTTGCTCGCACATTATATATAATCGCATTAACTTTCGATTTTATATACCATCGAGGTCTTCCAAAAAGTCGACAATCTCCTCCAACCGATTGGAAAAAGGCACGTATTATACACATCAGTATATATACCTTGACCTTCACCTTCGATCCAATCATCATCATTATGTATACTAGTGGGGACCAGATAAATTTCGTCAACTATATACATACTCCTCGCCACCCAGTAGTAACAGTCAGACTTGGTACGGCGCGTCTCGAGGAGCTTTTTATCATCATCTCAACGTATATACATCAGCTATACGAAGAAGAAAGTGGGAGAGGGGATATATAGACACACGGGCCATGCGCAAGAGCTTCCGTCACTTGTATATAAAACTGACGGTAGCCGCAGCCGCAGGACGAATTAAAAACCGGGCAGTGATCGTCTTCCGCTCGAGCCGGACAGATATATATATATATAAGTACACACGCCCCACTCGTAGTCTCTCTTGTCGCGGAGCTTGCGCTTTTAAGTGGAGAACTACTTGTTGCTAGTCGCAGTGTGGCTTTGACGAGGCGTCGTTCGTTGGACTCGAGAGAGCAGTGTGTTTGATATTGTCGAGAGGGGAGGACAGTTCTAAACTGTAATATCGAGGAAGAGATAATAATAGAAGAGCAAATCATGAAGACCGAGAAGAGCGAGAATGGACAGAAGAACGGAGCTGAGAATGGTTGTCAGAATGGCAACTGTCGTTCAGGTATATTATAGATTTATTTTATATATATATATATTCGAATGAATGTTATAACAGTCAATGAACTATAAAGTAGCTCGACGACCCTGCGATAATACGAAAGTGTGCGATTTCAATATATCGTTTATCTTTGAGACTATCGATTTTCAATACTATAGGAGATCGATCAAAAAAAAAGCTCTCTCTGTGGCTTAAAGGCGTAATGAATATACGAGAGTGTATAGCTGCGATATTTTATTACTCGTACATGCAGTCGACAAGTGTAAGATCGTGTCGCTGGATGAGCGAGTAGATTAAGTCCCGGTAACGTAAGACAGAGAAAAATATCTATACATATCTTGAGAGAGTAGATCGGTTAAGGGTAAGGTAAGACACCACTACTGCGAGAATAAGATCAACGGATTGGGTTACGTTGCGGACTTTTGTGTGTGTGTGTGTGTGTGTGTGTAATGATGAGAGGTGAACAACTTTCGATATACTTGTTTACTTGTTACACATGGTAGTTTGTTTATAGAAAAATTTCTATCAATGAAAGTACTATATGCAAAATCGATATCTAAGATGCTCAGCATTAATAATGGCAAAACAAAACTTATAATGAAAATCCCATAATACAAGTCATCACAGTCATAATTCAAATCAAAGGGTACAATCCCCTCTCTTATTGTCAGCTTTGTCTACGACGATCCGACTTCAAAACATTCGCACAATAGTTCTATGCCTCCACGATCCTCTCAAAGACGCACGATTAATCACACAATTTCAGATTCTCACTTTCGAAATCCTCATGACGCAAACACCGACGTTACTTCCATCACACTTCACCCTAAAAAAACCACGTCACACCCCAGATACGCTCTTCACAACTATATATACATTTCAAGTATTAAGTTCATCGTCTTTCTCTCTCTCTCTCTTTCAAACGAGCTCCTACCGCATTACACCCGATCGCGACCACATCTCGCAAAGATCGTCGCTATTAGAAAAAGAGCAGTAGCTGCGATGAAAGCCGATAGAAACAAATGATATTGAGTGTCGACGAGGACACGTGACACCGTTTGTTCGATATTTTTTTTTCTCTCTCTCCTTCCTCTTTTTCTCTTTTCCTACTTGCGCCGATCGATCGATGAGATCGAAATAGGATCGGCGGCTCTCTCTTTCTGTATGTGTATATGATGTATGTAGGCAACGCGATGACCGTGCGAGATTTTTGCCCGATCGAGAGTTGGGATTTCTCGGATTTTACGAGCAGCGGGATATGCTTTTTTTATATAGAGAGATGATTGAGTCGGCACGTGCGCTCTTTTTTGCTGTCAATGGGTTGGTCTTATTTTGACTGGACTGGAATCGTGCTGGACGTAGAAAAAATTTGGGAGAGTGTATATTATAGATCGTTTTTTTTTATCGTAGAGTTTATATGATTGAGAAATATAGACATATTTTTTTTAAATCTTGAATCGATTGTCGAGGCTTTAGATAAAGATTGGCTGATTTTCATGATTTAAGAGTAATCAAACTAATTTGAATTTTTGTTCTCACAACGATGAAATGTCAACAGAAGCACTTGCTCATGAGCAATCACTTTTTCTAAAAGGCATATCTTGTATAATCCTAAATCCTCTCAATTAAAAATTCAATATCACCAGCTAACGCACATAACAACAAATTTGCATACCAGACCAGACAATTAAAAGCTCATCGACGCCTTGCATTCTCATTACAGCCATAAGTATATACACCACACAACATCACATTCAAAAACCCATTTTTTTTTTCCATAAAATTATGTACATACCTATACAAGAAACCACAAATATACCCATATTACGTGCACATCTATTATATGCGTTACGTGCATATAGACATAATAATCAGGTGACAGCCACGTGTAATCATCATGGCTCTCCGCACGCGTGCGACCTTTTGCACGCCTTGGATTCAATAAATCATTATCGGAATCAACTTTTTTTTTCTCTATTCTAACGGCGAGTTTATGTAAGTAGCCGTGATATCGTGCAATTATACACATACCTATGGACATCACTATGCAATCCACGTGTAATTCGTATGTTATTTTTGCCCTCGAGAAGAATTCATTAGCATTTGTTTACACGAAGACTCTCGGCACAGGACATCGCGTAACAACAAGAGATGCTTCGCTTTGAATTATTATATTCAATTTCTTTGTACAATATTGTCGGAATAATTCGACCCCCCCTGTCATATCGTTCTCGAGTTTCGTAATTGAGCGACGATGAGAGGCAAACAAATCACCGAAAAATTGTGTCAAAACAATCGCGTGCTTGTCGAGTATATATATATTCATACGAGGAAAAATACATAATATTGAGAGAAGAAGATGCATCGAGAGGAGAGTTATCGAGAATTTGCTACACTTTCCCTGATAAGCAAAATATTTCGTTGTATATGTTTTGATGCGCTTTATCGTCTAAGTGACTCAATTTTTGTGTATACATTAGCGAGTTTTAATTGATAATTAATGCGAGGGAAATTGAATTAAATCGTGCGGACGAGATATTAGCTCCGGATACGTTATCGCGACTTTTTTTTTTTTTTTGTACAGATATTTCAGAGTTCGATTTCACGCGTAATCTGAATGAACTGTGCGAATATGTTGTCTGCTGTTACGTCACTGTAGAAGCGACGCAAAGAATAGTAAATATAAATAGAATTTGTTGAATAATATCGCGCGTCAATGTTTACTATACCAATGTATCATCACAAAATTAAAAAAAAAATAATCGTCTAACAAGTTAACGGACAAACTTATTTTGCTACAATAATATCAATTCTCTCTCTATATCAAGAGCGATTGTCCGATCGCACCGCGTTCTTTATTTCACAATTTTTGAAAAAAAAAATACATTAAAAGCACGAGCCGTAAGGAAAAGGCGTGATGTATATACATATATACACGTGTGTGGAACTTCGAATTGGGTCGCTCTCCTTATACGCACCTTTTTCCTTCCTTCTCTCTCTGCAGTGTGTCTGTTCATTTTTTCTCTCTCTCTCTCTCTCTCTTTCTTTTTCCAACAATTTTTTCCAAGCCGCGAATCGAAAAAATGAACTTGACATTCTTAGAGAGCGATTGCAGCTGTTCACGCGCGTTATTGCAAATGTGACAGAACGCCTCCATTCTTTTTTTTCTCCGTATCGAACCTGCCGATCGAGAGAAATGATCGGTATGAGCGTGGTGTGTAATCGGATTATATCGTCAAAAAGCTAAATCGTTACCTTGAGACACAGACACCGTGTATATATATATACATACATTCGGAAACGTAAAATTTCCCGCGTCGAAAGCTCGACAGTAATTTTTATCTTTTTTTTTTAAACGTAATTGCAAGGATTAGCCTGTATATATTATAAACGCAACAGGAGAGAGAGAGAGAGACGATCGAAGGACACGAGCGCTTGTCGGTATAATCACGCCTCGAGTTGTGCATCGGCTATTTTTGCATATTTTAAAACGCGTGCGAGGGAGAGACGCAGCTTTTCTAGAGTTACGCGGCTCAGTCGGACTTTCGACGTTTCAGTAGTAAAAGCTGTGCTCTACTCCTGCGCTCTCGATATACATATATATATATTATCCTTCGAAACAATTTTTATACAGCTTGCTTGATTTTTCTGTGAGTATTATTATCAGTTTGTTACATATAGATCGTAACCGATTAGCAAAATCGGCAATTTTAAGATCGTTTTGATCTCAACGCCCACGACTTAACGGTCCATACCGATTTTTTTTCTTCAATCGATATACACAGTGAAAAGCGAGTGTAACGGAAAAAAGGCAAAAAAAAAAGTAAAAGCGATCGAGGCGATGTGCGGTCGAGCGCGCAGTCTATATAGGTACCTATTGCGCGTTTCCATTTTCAATTTCCAGCCGCGCGACCGCGAGCTCACGAAAGCGAGAACATGCGCGCGCGCGCGCTCGTGTTATTGATCTTATATTATGCTCTTGTATAGACGATCGTTGTCGTTGTTGTCGTGTGTCATGGAGCGAATTGCTTAATTTTTTTTTTTTTTTTCGGGACTTATTATTGAAGTGGTTTATGCTTTGTCATGTCTCAGGAATTATGATTGTGATTAATTGCGTGTATATTTTGAAGGGCATGAAGTTTCTGCGACATAGTGCTTTGTGTCAATTGTATAATTGGCTTTAAAGATTTTAGATTGTAGTTTGATCTTTCACAGACTGAATGGGGATCGTGAGTCTCCAATAAGTCATGAATGTAGGAGACGAATTTTTTACTATAACAAAAATGAAGGTCGTGTTTTTGGCATTTGTAAATAAGACACATGGAACAAATCCTTGAAATACGCACTACCTTCTATTTTTTTATTCAAAGGATCATTACAGTCTCAGTCAAATCCATAATCCGGGCTATAAATTATATTGTTTGAAAGAGGTGGTGGTGATCAAAAAATTAAAAGAGAACTTTTTTGCCTGACCACAATCAAGACTATTCTCACAAATTGTCAGAAAACATGAGGCAAACTTTTTTATACACCAGTTTCCAGAAAATTACCTCAATCAAATTATATATACCGCGAAAAATCGTCAGAAAACGTAATTCCAACCTTTCCATTATTCCACAAATTACACATCAGATACACTGACCTTTCCTCTATACAGAATCTCATCCACGATATATTCCCCTTGAGTCACTGACGCGTGATTTCGAAGATTTGCATCCGCATCAGTCAGTGATATACGTCTGACTCATATCGAGAGATTCCGAAACCGAAAGGAAAATCCTCACGACGAGTTCAACGTTCTGACGTTTATATACATCTGTATAGACAAAGTGTGGTATTGTATTGTCGCGACACGAGAACAGGTTGTCGAAGCTGTGTATAGTCGAGTAAAAAGTATACAAGTTTTTTTTTCTTTTGCAAAGCCAAGAATTTTGAATTAGTTAAAAGTACACCTTCATTATCACAGATCTCCCTCGAAGAACACATAATACGCAAAACAAAAAAAAAAAATCCATCTTTCATTAAACGGCTATTAATCACCTCCTGATAAATCAATGCTCAATGCCTACTAATACTTCCAAGTAGCTCATCACTATATACGCATCTCCATAAAATCTTTAACGATCGAATGTAAAACAACAAGGCGAGCAAAGGCCCCCGTGAAACTTTGCACAAACTCCTTGATCCTTTTTTTAGAATATAACAAAATGAGTACACGTATGTATATATCCCCTGACGAAATCCTCCGATACATTTTCATCATCATCATCATAGCTGTATTAATACGCATGTAAATCGATCTCATCCGCGGAAATTCGTGCGGTCAACCGACGATATTAGATTTTTCCCCCCCGATATCGCTGATGCAACTGGACGAATTCATCGATCATATGTTATATGTAACATGTATATTACAAGATCGTCTGGGATATAGACTTCAAGGCTCTGAATGAAAAAAAGCTCCCTATATCCTAGATTCGAGAAAAACGCGATATAACCTCGACGCAGGATCGTCGTGGCATTATAAAACCTGTGCGCTGCACCATCTCATTTACTTATATCGTCTTCTTTTCTTTGGAGCTCGAGAGAGAGAGAGAGAGAGAGACTTGCGCAAGTCTTTGCGCGCGCGGGATTTTATGTCGATTGGGTATTATACTCGTCGTATAATAGTCGCGTGCGTAATTAATAGGATCGGTGCATCTCTGCAGCGCAGGTTAGGTAACGGTTATAAGCTGATGAATTTGTTGTTTGTTGCGATATATTACACTTATATGCACCTTGGAGGATCGTGTTTGCTGATAGAGTAAACTCGACGAGTTGTATAAGTGCGAATAAATTTTATCATTTTTTTTTCTTCTTCTTCTTCTTCTCTTAGCTGTGCGGGACGTTACGTATTGTGCGTGTGTACCTGTTTTCAAAACTGAGATATTCCAGCTTTTTTTTTTTCTTCTTTTCTCTTGTGTATAATTAGCTGATCAAAGTGATCAAATGATAGGCGATAAGTATGCGAGGAGTATGACATTAGGGTTCTCTCTCTCTATTACTCGAGAATGTTGTCACTCGTTTTTCAGATTCAATGAATGGATATAATACGCTATGTGCGTGCGTTTATTTTGTAATTAACGCTTCTTATACGAGGTCTCGTACCTGCTAATTTTCTGCAGCTTACATTGATGCAACTTGATGATTCTTTTATATAAAAAGACATTTATGTAGATGTGCTGAATTATCTGTAGCTTAATGCACTCTACCTGATAATAGAAGATTAACCATTTCTGTTACGATCAACGTGTTAATCGAATTGGCCTATTCTAAATTGCCATTCATCCAGATCCTGATGAGTTTGAGGTATCACACAGATAGAACCACAAGTTCATAGGGATCTAGATAAACGAATAATATTAATGCTCAATAAAATAAAATAAAATTTAAAAGAGGCCTTTTTCAATTGTCCTATATAGTCTTCGTATATACTCTACCGATATTGTCAAAATATTATCACAGTATTAACACCTGAACCAACAACGAATCAAAACATCACTCCCTACATATTTTTAATAATAATTCACAATAATTCTCCTCAAAGAAAAATCCAACTCAAGAACCTTCAGTCCAATAAGTAACGACCCTTTCAGCAAAGCATCTTTTCTCTTTTCTCAAGCAGTAGCCAGTACTATATACTTCCTCCTCCCCCCGATTGCAGCATAGATTTTTCGAGCCACCTCTCCGCGGAGCGCATGCACGGAACAGGAGAGAGAAAGAGAGACATGCATATACATATATACAGGTATACACACCACCTCCACCTCTACTAGGCGCGCTCGAGTCCAGCCTCTCTAGCCTCAGTCGCAGCGCGTCACTCCGGCGAGCGACAACGCGCTTGACCGCTCGCGTCTTTTTCAAACTCTTGTCTCGTTATACATCTACACTTGCAGTACCTATTTGTTATACCTTCAGTTTTTACCCCTCGACAGGTCTGTCTCGCAAATATTAGTACTGTTTTGTAAATCTTGTGTGTAGGCGGAATCGTTGAGAGAAGTTTGTTTTAAATATACACATTTTTGAAATTTTAAGAGGTGTTATCAACGCAAACTTTTCGCGTCTCTGTCATTCGCGTATTATCCCAAGGAAGCGATCATCGGGGAATCCCAATCAAGTGTAATACGTTATATATATTATATATCTTGCGCGCAGCGGTCAATGACGCTTTTCGAAAGTCGATACATATCTATAATATATGACACTTAATAACGCTCGCGTTTTTTTCACGGTCGCGAGCACCAGAAATTCGTACAAGGCCGTGGAAGGAGAATTGATCTCTCGCCAGAGCCACTATAGAGATATATATATTACTGCAACAGGTCGCGACTGCGGTGATTGTACGAAAAGTCCTCCTGTGTCTGGTTTCGTTTTTTCCTCGCGGTATATATACACGTTGACACATTATTGGGCCAATAGTATGTAATATCAAATCGATCGGTATTAGGTGTTATTGATTGCAAAATCTCTCGACGATTCCGTACACAAAAAGACAATACAGTGAATAATTTACACAGGGATTATTGTTTTGCAGTATAAAAACAATAAATTCCTGCGTATTATCCGCAACTATATTATAAACAAACGCGTTTCACAGTTATAAATACACGTCAGCAGAACAATAAATTCGCGCAACGAGAGTGTGTATAATAATATAATAATATTGAAGCACAGACAAGCTATATCGAAGATGAACGGAATAGTGCGAAGCCAGGAGGAGAGCAAAAGCTCGGAGTCGAAGAAGTCTTGTCCCTGTCCGCTGCGCAACGTCTCGTGGGGCGAAAACGCCGCGGCTGGAAGCGTTGATGAAGACACTCCCAGAACACCCAGGACCTCCACTACACCAGGTAGACACTGCCGGAATGTGTTAGTTGTGTCTATAACGGGAAATGAAATTTTAGAGGATTCTGAAAAAGTTTTTTTTTGTTTTTTTTAATTTGAACGATAATATTTTGTTAGACATTTAAAAATATAGTAATATATGGTTGAATTAAAAAATTCAAAATTTCAATCAGTGGTGCGATATAGATAATTGTAATAACCGCGTGATTTTACAAACTAAATTATCTGAAACCGTTCTATATAGAAGCACGAAACCATCGAATTTTTAAGCTCCTCTTGCTAAACCCGTGAAAAATCACGAGCACAAGGAAATGCAGAAAGCGCATCAGAAGAAGGAAAAAAAGATCTCGTTCATACTTTTTCTGGGTTAATCGCGTCGGACGATCTATGAGCGACGATAAAGCGCCTCGAAAGACAGACGGATATAAAAAATGGTAGTGAAATGCCGAAAAAGCGTGAGAATAACTCGGATACAGTTACGCCGGCCTCTATTATATGTGTATCATGCGCACGCGCGCTCGAGTGTGTATATATATATATATATAATATAACTGTATAACAATGCTGCGTTTTTTTTGTGCGCTATATAGCACTGGAAAGAGGTGTGAGTTCTTTTTTTTTGTACAGGATGAAGTGCAAGAATTTTTGGAAATTTTTTCCTTCAGATCGTTATCGTTTTTTTTTAGCCGTGCAGTTTTGAGGTGAAAGAGATATGTGCTGTGATAAACTGGAAATCATTGCTTAGTCAAAGTCGATGTTCTGGTAGTTTCGATCTTTTGAATTTATTGTATGTTGAATATATTTGAATGCATCTATGGATTATGCTCGAAACCTTATTTTATGATTAGATTAAAAAATTTCATAAATTTTGGTGAAATAATTCAGATAATAATAATCAGAAACTGTCCTAACATTTTCAGGTATAATTAATAGCTTAGAAAGTTATATCGGCTGAAAATCAAGTGGTGTTTGTTACAATTAGCAATTAAGTGCAATTATTTTCCGTTACGTATCAGTGACTAAATTAGTTCAATCGAAATTACCATAGTTACAAAGTGCGCTTTATTGAGTAAAATATTTCATGGAAATCCCAGTAAATTTACGACGTCCAGATCGTTCTGAATATTCATGCACCTGCTTGCAACAGATAAAATATGCTCAATTTCATTAGAATTGCCCGATAGGTGCAATCCGAACTTTATCACACGGTGATACGCTCATTTTTACTCTAATAAAATTCAGTTGCATTGTCATTCAACCAATGGGGGGTATCGACTATTATGCGATACGATTGACTATAAAAAAAAACGATGCATATTTGATTTTTGTTTTCATTACTCTAAAATTTACATTCTTTCTTGCTTAATCATTCCATTGATCACAAATTAAATCATCGTTGTTTTTCTTCCTCTCAAAATCAATACCAAAAGTATACATAATATTTCCAAAATATCGACAGGGCGTTAATTGCTATCGGATAATTTCCAACTGAATAATCAAGTGCCAATTTTTGCCGGCTTGATGGAAGGTCACTTCTGAACATGTATAAACGACTGATATGGCGCGTGTAATTTCGTAAAATTGCTTGCGATCAATGACAAGAGTGCGTCCGCACGTGTCGCTCGTTCGTCGAGAGTAAATATATTAGTCGACCCGTAAATCACAGCACGGCAGGGGTAATCGCGACAGCGTCACTTTGTAAAGGCACTTGTACATCGATTTGAGAGTGAATTTTTATTTTTTAAGAATAATAATAATCGTTTAAGAAACCTACAACTACACAATTCTTCGTAAATTTTAATTAATCTAGCAAATTAAGACACATCGGTACTGATTGATTACACACGAAACCATATATGTCATCATCTCTTTTTTGTCCTCGAAATATCAATACAACAGTTTCACAATAGTATCACAATTAAAGCTCGCCTATAGATTATAAATAACTCGCGCAATAATAAGTTTCAATGTTTGTATGTCGACAGGTCACGAGAAGTGCACGTTCCATCACGATATGGAGCTGGACCATAGGCCACCGACGCGCGAGGCTCTGCTGCCCCAGATGTCCCACAGCTACAAGCTCCTGTTGCAGGCGCTCGGTGAGAACACCGAGAGACAGGGTCTCCTCAAGACGCCAGAAAGGGCTGCCAAGGCTATGCTGTTCTTCACTAAGGGCTACGATCAGAGTCTCGAGGGTGAGTTTGGATTCTGTTGTGTCTTTGTTTGCTTAGGTTCCTATTTGAATGCTGGTGGTTGTAACGATGGTTAGGGTTTTTAGAGATTTTCGACTGTATAGAAGTTTCATTGTTGAGCAAGATTGAACTGGTTGTAAAAGTGTAGGACACTTGAAAAATTCATACCCAATCTTTATAGACAAGCTCATGCATACAAGTATTAGTTTTATACCAAAGGGTCACTAGTAGATAAAATAAATACAAGAAACTGTATACAGACGAAAAATAATCAACCATCATTAACGTCATCTTTAATGCAAAAGCCTTGAAAAAATCGCAAGACTCTCGAATTGCCAGCTACTTGAAGCACAAACGCCAACGGTATAATACCAAAGACTTGTTTTATCGTTGCTATACACAAGCCACAGGCTGGGGCTGAAAGTCATTTCATGCCTTATTCAACTTCTCTCTCCTTGGCACTCGAGTACACACTCCCCAGTGAATTCCAATGAGATTCTTCGGGCTAATTCATCCATCCTTCCTATCGAGCTTTATATATCTGGAGAAAGCGTATACTCGTGGAAGAGAGAAAAAGAGAGAAAGAAGATCGAGCTTTATTCCTGATGCTTATACGAGAAAGCTCTCTTGAGGGAGAAAGACCTACTTAAATCTTCTTCTTGATACGAGGCTTCAGTGATATACGATGAAGAAAGAGCGGAAATTGTAGATGAGGCGGGTAAATAAGTGCTCTTGAAGTAGAGTGTTTTATATTTTCGATGATGGGGAAATTATCTGTTGCGCGCCGGTGATGTAGAAAACACTCGACATCCGTCTTTATCAGATTACAGCTAGATCCTCACATGGAATAGTTCTTGTGATGTATAATTTCACTTGCTCCATATCTAGACAAGAGCATCGTTTTATACTACCAGATAAGCAAGAATATATGTATACACTTGAGAGACATACAAGTTAACCGGTTAAGCATTGCACATGCAGCTGGTCGGTCATTGCGAAGGTGGCACGGCTCCGTCTCGTTAAGGTTGCCCTGGTAACGCCTGGCAGCCTCCCTCTCACACTGCAGCTGCTCTAAGTAGGTCAATATCGAGTAAATCACGGGGCGACAGAGTCGCGCCCACGCGACCCGCTCTTCTCGACGAATAGCGTGTGAGACGTGGAATTTTTTTTTTTTTGCACTGACTCGTGTGAGGTATTTGAAAGGGTGGATTCTGTTTCAATTTTTGGGATGTATTTCTTCAATTGTGGCTGTAAAGTTGACAGTGATTATTAGGTATTCTTTTGAATTACGAATGTAAATTCACATAAGCTTTCTACTTGATGTTGAGCTATGTTGATAAAGTCTATACTACCAAGAAGATTTACTTTGATCACTGAATGCCAGTGAATAACTCGTATTGTATTGGCTTTATTGTCAACAAAAAGTTTTATAATTCATTTGAACCCATTCACAGTCACAAATAATTAAAAGAGCACTTGTTTAAACGATGCATTATCACATGTCAATATCAATGCTCAGGACCTTTTAACAGGAAAAAAAGCATCAGAAATGTAGTATATATAGTACCTGTTGCGTCCCTGCGTCAGCAAGTCCCTTTCTGTCTATCTCAAATAGAATGACGTCGTTCTCTGAATCACAAAGAAAAAAAGACAACTCAGCTTTTTTAGCATCCATTGAATCTCTCTGCAAACGTATAAAGACTCAACAGTCCGCCATGATATACCTATCACAATTTTGTTTTCATCAAATCAAATCCGTTAATGTCAATCCATCGATTCTTAGAAATTTAACATTTTTTTCAGATGTCTTGAACGACGCAATATTCGATGAGGACCACGACGAGATGGTCGTAGTCAAGGATATCGAAATGTTTTCCATGTGCGAGCACCACCTCGTACCGTTCTACGGCAAAGTGTCCATTGGTTATCTGCCCTGCAAGAAGATTCTAGGCCTCAGCAAGCTTGCAAGGTTAGCATTTAGATCATTTAATCGACGATTAAAAATAGTACAATAATGTAAGGAAAAATATGAATGACACTTATTTTGACTTCGTATGATGCAGAATCGTGGAGATATACAGCAGAAGA
This sequence comes from Cecidostiba fungosa, assembly GCA_900474305.1. NCBI lineage: Eukaryota > Metazoa > Arthropoda > Insecta > Hymenoptera > Pteromalidae > Cecidostiba > Cecidostiba fungosa. Next base: position 91,372 of record UCOJ01000040.1, read on the forward strand.
GTGCAGGTACAGGAACGTCTGACGAAGCAGATTGCCGAGGCTGTGACCAAAGCTATCGCGCCGGCTGGTGTTGCTGTGGTCGTCGAAGGAGTGTAAGTATCTATATTATCTCTGTCTATTATAGTTTGATTTTTCAATGATTTTACATTTCACAAAAATAATTTTCATTTGATAAAAACAAAATAAGGTAAACTAACGGTACCACCTACATGAGCCCACGCATGATAAAAATCTATACAAAACTTTTAGGTCAATTCGATCAGCTCACTTTCACAGCCAAACAAACTTAAAATCGCGCCGTGATATAATGCCCTTTAAAATGATCAACCTATATAGATATATGGACGTATATAACCCTTTGAATAAAATCTCCGGCGGCTGAAATTCACTTATATATCACCGCGAGGCACTGAGTAACTACCCTTTTTCCTGCGACGTTATCGTGTTCACGATTTTTTGCTCTAAACCTCGATGTTATAGTGAGAGACAGAGAAAACGAGAGCAACTATATAAAAGTCCTTGTGCCAGTATACGGTAACGACACGTGGTTTTTGCATTCGACGTGTGCACACGTGGAAAATCTGTATGAAAATTTGATTGATTTATTTATCAATACGTCTGGACGTTATACGTATAGAATTTGATTGATTTATTTATCAATACGTCTGGACGTACGTATTGCGACTAATTTTTGCGACAAATAATAAAGACTATATAAATTTAAGTCAAACTAAAAAAATATATAAGAACCAATCAATTTTTAGACACATGTGCATGGTCATGCGAGGCGTACAGAAGATCAACAGCAAGACGATCACCTCGACTATGCTTGGCGTTTTCCGCGACGATCCCAAGACCCGTGAGGAGTTCCTCAACCTCGTGCGTGCAAAGTAAAAGATTTACAAATTATTGTAAGTAAAATGCGAAGAAGTATAGAAAAAAAAACCAACACGCGTGAAACCTCCGAAGTATATGTGTGGAAGACGAGGCAAAACATTAACTGATGAAAGAAGAATCATCAAAACTCTTGGCTGCTTTTTGACTCGAGACAATACTGCCGAATCCTTCGCTATTACAGTGGAAATAGTAGAAATTACTTTAGTTCGTCGTTTGATATTGTTTTTTTAAACCGACTTTTTTATTTTTTCAAAAATTAATTTTTTATATAAAGCTTCATTATATGCGCGCAGAACAAAAGTTATTTGGTGTAAATAATAAAAAGAAGGACTCGAAATCGGTCGGCGGCACAAATTGTTTAGAATTTGAATTGAAACGAAGGGTATATCAGCAAGAGGATTATTTTATTTTAGAACAATCTTATGTTTTTTTTTAATGCTGTGTTTCGCTAAAAGTTGTGCCGCTGACAAAACAATCCAAATAATTATATATAAATAAATGAATGATATTTTTATAAAATTAATTGTATAAAAAAGAATATATAGAAAATAGATAGGGGAGTGTCGTCCAACGCTAGTAACGTTATATCTGATGCTGTTTTCTGGAAAATGGAAAAGTTAAATTTTATAATAACAAATAACTAAAATTGATATGACGTTCCGTGCTGCACGACCTTCCCCTATTGTAAACACAGTTGTATTGTGTGAGACAATTTCTTCGCGGGACGTTCCAGCCATGCGTCTAGCGAAGGGAGATTTATAATATTTTAACAATATATGTTATTCAAATTTTAAAAGATTATAGTTAAAGAAAAAATCTAAAGTAACATTAAAAAAAGACATGTTTGAAACACAAATGCATATAATATAACATATATTTATTTATCTACAAACAAATATAAGCTTATTATATTTATAAATATATGAAACAAATACATTATTTACTGCATTTGTTTCCAGAGTAATTCTTTATTAAATACGAGCTAAGAAATTTCGTAAAATACACAAATGCTACGTAACGTGTATATGTATTAGATGCCAAATCATATGCTCGTTTCAACAACTCGACTACGCGGTTAATTGCTAGTGTCGTATATTATGACGTTTGACACATTGTGAAAATTCCGGCGTCTATCCTGATTTCTAAAATTATCTATTAGCGATGAATAGCGACGAATGAGTAGCTTGATGACAATGAGAAAATTGATAGAATATGTACAAACAATGAAAACAACATTGTTTCACGCTGCATAATGATGAATAAATGTATACAATGTGCATAAAAAATGAACAGTTTCAAAGTAACTGTCGCTTATTGCGAGAATTCGATGTCTATATGTGTATCAGTTGAAGATAAATTCAAGTGTCAGTGATGCAACTCTTACTCAGAAACAAAATCTTATAAACAATGAGCAAAAAAAAAGATACAAAAACAGCTTTTGGCGTCTGTTACTTAATCTACATTGTGAACTCGATTTATACACGAGTTTTTTTTATACGGAAAGAAAACGAAAAAAGTAAACAGGTGATAAAGTGAAGGCTTTTGATTAAAAGCATACCAAAATCATATGCAAGGGAGATTTAATATTTTATGGCCTTTTGTACCTATATATAGTTTTATATTTCATATATTGCTATAATAACTTTACAACTAATTTCCATATTCTAAAGTAATATCTCAGTACCAAATATCCGATAATAAAGACAGTCGTAATTTGTACAAAAGTTAATCAACAAAAAATTACAGAAGGCCACATTTTATTATTTATTCCTCATTGCGTACATCGAATGTCTTGGAGCAGTACTTAGCTCCAATAAAGTGACGCGCGTTGCACAACGCGTTCCTATATAGAAAAAAAGAAGACGAAGAAGAAAAAAAAAGAAGCGAAAGGACGAAGGCGTTCTCGTCTGTGTGCGTTTACGCGATCGATTATAAAGTGCGGCGAAACGCACAGTAATTCAGCCACTTACTGTGCCTTGCCAATGTACTACGTATTGCATACGTATATTATACACATTTTAAAAGATATTCAAAGTTGATAGCTCTTTATTTTTGGAGTTTATGATATTTTACAACGCAAAATGATGAAAATTTTTCAAATTTTTTGTTTCACTTATCAACTTTGAAATCTATACTGAAAGTAGAAAAGAATTGTTAGTTACATTCCACTATTGAAATGTTTAAGGAAATTGACCAATCGTGAAACTATAATAACGATATTGCGGAAATTTTTATGTTTATTTGACGTTATATCATTGAATGGAAACCATTATTTTGAATACTTATAAGTTGAAAGATAGAACCTATTTTTCTGTCCAATTCGGTTCGGTTTTCTACTATGTTATATGCTTATATATTGTATTTAAGGGAATATTGCAATAACAGTAGTAGTTTAGCAATTTAATTTATTATACATCGACCGTTTGTTCGGAACGTTGATTTATAATAATTTATTAATTATTATTACGCTCCCTAACAATTGTAAATAGCAAATATGAATCTCTTAATATGCATTCTTTTTTCAGTAGGTAATTGTTTTCTTCTAGTATTTTTAGGTTTCTTAGCAAGCCGTTCAAATTGTATCGGTTTTTAATCATCGTTTTATTCAATTTTCCTTTGTATGGAAAAATTATAATACGACGTAGAAAGCCGAACGATTGTGAGGACTTTTAAGCGATTATTCTGCCATTAATCTACTTTCTTTTTGTTTTTAACATTAACAACGACAAGAATGTATCCAGCGATATCTATGCGCAACGCTATCGACAACCACATGCCTTCTTTTTTAAAGATTATGTACGTGTTACTAGATTGTTTTCGCACAGCGCCCAAGGATGTAACATTTCAATGTTAAAAATATTTTTCTGATATATTATATAAAGTTTTATTATATTTTGAAAAAAAAAATCAAAATGCCTTTTCATTTGATCACCATAAAAAAATATATAAAAAATAATAATGATAAGTACATACAGTTTCCGAAGACATTATAGGTGAAGAAAGCCTTTAGAATTAGCACATGTAGCTGGATTTCGAATACTTCCCACAGTTGCCACCGCCGCAAGCCGAGCTTTTTTTCGCAGCGTTATCTGCAATAAAAAATTTTTTCGTTTCAAGTATCTCATCACTATGAATATTAAAAAAAAAAAAAAATCAACAAACCATAACAATTCGATCCAGTCTGTATGCCGTAGCTCTCGGCGTCTTTCTGATGCAGCAACAGAAGCATATTGTTGTCGCGCGACTTTCTCTGCTTGCGTTCCTGATGATGGCCAGCGCTTGGACAGACTCTTCTACCGTTTCCGTTACCACTGTACAACGCTTCTCTTGAGCCATTGTGACTCCTGCAGCCACTGGCTGCGGTAGCGCTCCTGCCATTGTTGCAGGTTTTATTATTATCGTTACCATTCGGAGATTTGGTGCCGCCGTTGTTCAGTGGAGTTGAACAGTCCCGGGGCTTGCTTACGGGCTCACTTGAATTGCAAAATATTTTAGTCAAATTTTTGCTTGATTCTATAAATGTAAACTAATCAATAACAAGATTATACTAAAAGCATCGAAATTTATGTTTATGGGTGTTAGGAAAAAAAACAACGGCGTAATTACATAGTACTGGACGGTGGACAGGGCGAACAGCAGTTCGGAATCGGCGAGCATCGCAGAACCTTGAGCGCCTCGACGTTGAGCGACGAAACGCCTTTCAGCAAAGCGCGTTGAATCGCGTTCTCGTACTCTGCTCGCTCCTTCACGATCCTCTCGTTCTCCTTGCGTAGCTCTTGCACCTCAGCCTCCAACTATACATTCACATACTCGGTATAAGAAACATATGTCGCGATCATATAGTTCAAGTCCAACGTAATTAATAACATACCTCCGCGCAACAATTCTGAAGTCGTTCCTCCTCAGCGTGGATGGTCGCCAGTTCCGGTGGACTCAGGCTTCCGGGAGTCTTACCTACAGCAGCTGACATGATGTGCGAACGGCTCTGACTTCGCGGAGAGAGCAAACCGCTCTGATGCTCGAGTTGGACACTGCGCACTGCCGACGGAGCAGACGACTGATGCTGCTGCTGTTCGTGGCCGCCGGTACTCGGCCCGCCGTGAAGACCGGACATCACCAGCAGCTGACCCGTGTTGTCGAACTTCTGACCGTTGCGCTGTATTTTTCATGAACGAACGAAAGATTATTCATTATGCTTAAAAGAAGAATTTTAAATAAGGAATAGTGTCGCTATAATAACCATGCTCTCGTTTAGCGAAGATTCAGCCATGGATTTGGCGGCCTCACTGGTCGTCAGCTGATTCCTCAGCATGGACGACTCGCGGCGACTCTCCTTCAAAGCGGCCATGATCTTTGCCAGCTCTTGGTGCAGGTTTAGGATGTCCTTACGCGACCACTCGATTTTGCTCTCGACCTGACTGGTCCACTTGCGCGTCCGATTAATAAGCTCTACCAGGGACAACTTGTAAAAATTCACACGATTGAGGATTATGATATGTAATTACTGACAATTTTGTAGTCATTGGACCTACAACCCGAGAATATTGTAAAAAGAGCAAAGCTACGCTGTCCCTGCGGTATTACGAAGTAAAATTAACTCGGATAAGTATACCTTCAGCTCATGCTCAAGGTTCTCGCCGAGATTCGCTAGCGCCAAGTTGGCTTCCGACAGATTCTGCAGCGCACAATCCAGCATCTCGTCAACTCGAGGGTCTCTGTAATATCGCAACGAACTCGTCAGATTTTTATACGCGTAAATGAATTTCATATAATACTAACCCAGTGCTAGGAAGAGCCTGTCCAGGATGAAGGTCTACAGGTCCCTCGTGTCCTACGTTATCCTCTGGCCCTTCCAAAGCTGTTCTAAAAGGTGTCCCACCTCCACGATGGTCAACAGGTCTAGAGGGTGTTGATGCATGAAGGTCGACAGGACCTTCCATACCCGACCGCGACTGATGATGATCCACAGGTCCTTCCATACCCGACTGATGAATGTCCACAGGACCAGACCGCGAATGAAGGTCCACAGGACCGGACCTCGAATGATCATCCACAGGACCAGACCTCGAATGATCATCCACAGGACCGGATTGGTCCACTGGGCCGGATCGCGAATGAAGATCCACTGGGCCGGAACGCGAATGATGGTCCACTGGACCGGAACGCGAAGCGTTGTCCTCGGGGCCACCCATGCTACTGTCGTTCATACGAACAGACCTGTTCGGACCCCCCGCCGTGTTGTCCTGGGGACCAGCCATACTGGAATCGTTCATCCGAACGGACCTGTTCGTACCCGCGGTGTTGTCCTCGGGACCATCGTCCGCACCACCGCTCAGACGAGGTTTATTGGTTTTTCTAAATAGTTTTTACGGAGATGATTTATTGTGCTTTGGTGGTTTTTGATGGTTTGGAATGTTACCGAGAAAGCTTCTTCTTAGAGGCCTTTTTGTGCTCTTTGCTGCGAGTCGCAGTGTCCTCGGACTGCAGGTTTGGGATGATTGACTCATTGCTCGAGATACCTGTTCGATGGAAAAAAATTATGCCTGATATTTAGGAGTCTAAAATCATTTAGAAATAACCAACCTTTCGCAGTTTCACCGAAATTTTTACTCATTTTTGAGATAGTTTGTCCGAATTGTTATAAAGAATTTGATTGTTTTTTTTTAAAGAAAACTATAATTTAGTTGTTAGTTGGGTATTTTGTTATTAGTTGCACTTGATAATTTAGAAAATCGTCTGTTCCCATCTTGGTTTCTTTGGATACAACCGTCGACATGAGTTCACCCAAGTGAAATCGGCTGCACCGCCAATCATTTGTTTTTAATTCTAACATGCCATTCAAGGTACCGTGATTTTTTTCAAGGTATTAGGAATAACGTACACAATCCAGTATTGTTTTTTGATGAAAATATTTTCACTCAGTTTTTATTTCATGAAAGAATATAAAGAATTTGTTATATAAATGAAAATCTTAATGCAAAAAAGTATACGTGTGCGCGAATAACAAAAACGCACTCGCGCGCCACGCGGCAACTATAGATCGTTCGCTTACTTTGAATACTTATTCGAACAACATAACAATCGTATAAGTCTGATATTTATAAAATTAGATACATGTATACAGTAGTCTGTTTTATGGAATCGACGTTTCGTAAAAAATAAGATTGGAACTACTGCTTCGTCTCTAGTTACAGTATATTGTGTATAAATTTTTTTTTCCTTACAAAATCTACAAAAAAAAAACACTAGTTATACGCCTCTGACTTTCGTTCGCCTAACGACAATTTTAAAAACGATGGTCTAGCACAAGAGTGTCTACTCTTTTTTAATTACTTCATTTGTTGCAATAACAAAATTATAAGAGGACACTCCACCTGCTTTCTTTCTTTTTTCTTATAAAAAAAGTTTATATGTGTAGTATATTAAGTTCGAAGTATGTGATCACAAACGTTACGCAGCCTTTTTGGCCGGCGGCCTGAAAACGCCGACAACCACCGCGTGATCTCTTTCGTAAGGTTCCAGGGTGATCTGTTCTTGAGGTTTCAGTTTGTCAGCAACGAGCTTCTTCACCTCCGCGGCGAAGACGGCCTCTGGCTGCGCTGTCGAGTCTATACAACTGGCCTGCAAGATAAAAATATCGTTTAAAATATCATCTTAATTTTTACTTATAAAAATATGTAAATGGAATGGAAGTGTGCACAAGAGACTTTTAGGATAAATAAGAAAAATAAATAAATTCCACAAAAGAATTCCCATTGTACAACATTACTTTTGCATAACTGTACCACTGAGTTTAACGTTAATTGTTTAACCCAGCTCTACTGTATGCTCAAAAATATTAAATATTAAACATATGACTTGAATAGTTACCTTAATTGAAATGACAAAATGACCTCCATTCTTGAGGAAATATTGTGAATTCAAAGCGACGATTCTAGCTTGATCGGGCTGAGCAACGTCGGCGAAAACTGTGTCTACCATACCAACCAACATCCTGTATTTGTGTGGATGTCTGGCATCTTCAATTATGGGAATAATGTTCGTTCGTTTTTTGGCTACATTTATTAGATCTCTTCCTGACCTATGTGAAAATTCCACGGCGTATACGAGACCCTCCTGAAATTGTACAAAGTTTTGTTTAAAGACAAAATTTATAAAATTAAACATTAAAAGTGTTTAATTATAAAAAAAATGTATGGTTGTCATTAAATGTAAAAATTAGATACACTAAAATTTGCAAAGTAAACAACAATCAATTAATTTTGCAGAACTTCGACACCAAACTGATAAAGTATACCAGCTTGGCTCTAATGCCTGCATATGTCATTTTAAATAAAAAAATTAAACTTACAGGTCCAACAATATCTGCAACGTGAGAAACAGTAGTACCGGATGCAGCTCCAAGATACAGAACTTTGCTGCCTGGTGGCATGTGAATTTGGTCTACACCACCAAGAATGGCAGCTGCAAGTTTCGATCTGAATGGATTCCAGACTCTGTATTCAACCTTTTCTCCATTTTCTGGTCCCTATACAGAAATACAGCAATTAGCAACATAGTATACAAAATATGAAAAATTAAAATTTAATACAAAAATTACTGTGTGCAGCAAATTTCATAAACAAAATATGAGAAATTCATTTTGCTAATACACATATACTGCAAAATACTTTAGCATAACTGTTCCACTGATTCAAACGTGTTTGTTTAGACCAGCTCTACTGTATGCATTTATAAAAAAAAAAAAAAAAATGTTAAACATGAAATCATAATCTTACCTCAACACTGATTCTCTTCTCTCCATAAACTTCAGATCCAGGTACTAAATTTAAAGTGACCAGAGCATCTTCTTTTCCTCTGGCAATAAACACTCCCTCGTGACGATGGGGCTCAATGACAACTGTTTTGCCACCCTTGAATCCACCACCACCACCTCCTCTACCTCCTCGGCCACCTCCTCCACGGCCACCTCCACGACCTCTCGGGGTGCCTCCACCTCGGCCACCACCACCAAATCCACCTCTGCCACCACCGCCAAATCCACCTCTGCCACCTCCTCCACGGCCTCCACCAAAGCTTCCTCTTTCACCCCCACGGCCACCACCTCGGCCGCCACCTCCTCTAAATCCTCCACCACCACCACGAGGTGAAAATCCTAAAAAAAAACAAATGTAATAATGAATAGGTAAAAACAGATGACAAATTCATAATCAAATATATGAATTGATAATATTGGGTTGTATGCTTTTGTTCACCGGTGTAACACTTAGCATGCAAACAAGATAGCATACCAAGAAATGCTAGAATGCATACTACCTCGTCAACATACTTTCATCACACCATGATAAAACAAATAGCAAAATTGATTTTGCAAATCTTCCGACACCAATCTGATGAAGTATACCAGCCTGGCTCTAATAGTTTGCCCTGATTCTTTTCATTCTCTATTTTCCTAATTCTATATAAAAAATGTTGAACCATAAAAATTCGAAAATTCAATATAGAATAAAATGAATTTCAAACAACATAAAATTTCATCAAGTAAATTACAAAAATAGGGGTTTTGACAACGATTGTCATCGTCGCACGTGACGATCCACACATCGCGGTTTACCCTTACACTGACATAAATGTTTGTTTACATTCATCTCAAAACAAAACAAATAAATTACGCTTTCGGGAAACAACAAAATTATCAGCTATCAACAACTTCTTCATTGTTAAAATCAACAAATAGTTGAAAAATTAAGGTTAGGATACAACGCGGCGTGGACCGGAGCTCGTGCCTCGTGACTCCAAAATAACAAATAGTATGTTTACAAATAAAAATCAAGTGGAAATAATGAAAATTTGAAAAGTCAACGAATCTTACCTGGTTTTCCCATGATTTGTCACGTTCTCTTTGGCAAAATGTTTAAATTAATAAAGTTACGACGTAAGAAGCACACGCGGAACACGTGTGCGCGGCCGCGTTGAAGAGCCGAGAAAAACCATGTTGCAGCGTCTCTGAGATTTCTTGACTTCCGCTTAATGTATGTACTGCGTCATCTGTCGGCCGTATTGCTTCGATTTATCGAGATTCAAGTTTCATTTCGGTGTTCTTACAATCTTGAAATAATTAAACTATAAAATATTAACTCTTTATGATTAACTGGTATTAATAATTTTTGTGCAATTATTTGTTAGGTTAATATTCGTACAATTTGTTTGCATGTCTGATATTCACAATACAATGGGCTGATACACCAAGCGGAAGTCGACTTTCGATACTTTTGCGCGAAATCTTGCATCTTTTGATAAAGTAGGTGTCTGTTTGAGATTTGAAGATTTGGAAACGAAGCGCAGCGAATGCAACAGTTGCATGTCCTTGTGTTTATTGTGCCGGCAAACGAATAGTTGTCAAAGCTGGACGGTGTAAACAAAATAGCTATACTTGCTGGCACTAATGCTTTAATATGAAGTAAATATTATCTTATATAAATAATTGATTTTCTAATCGAGCAACCGGGATTACCTTATTTTATTAGTTGTTTTTAGAGGTTATTATTTACGTTGCAATAAGAGACAATTGTAAATAAGCAGTGCATGCAAAAGATTTTTGTGTACAACTTTTAGGAAGCTATAAGTATTTATGTAGCTTTTTATATTGATTCTTAATGTATATTATTACAAAACTAATACCCAGTTACATTTCATTTATAAGACATCTTTATTTTATTGAATATTCACTACTTCTATATTACAGGATAAGCGTTGATGGTTTGTTAGTATATTTCCCATACGATTACATATATCCTGAGCAATATGCATACATGTTGGATCTTAAACGAGGACTCGATGCAAAGGTTGTGATTTTATAAAGAATTTTTATTTTATTAAATTTTTATATTTTAAATAATTTTTACAATCATGGTATTTGCAGGGTCACTGCCTTTTGGAGATGCCCTCGGGTACGGGTAAAACGGTAACATTGCTGTCTCTAATTGTGGCCTACATGCTGGAACATCCTCTTGAAGTAACAAAACTAATTTATTGCTCCCGTACTGTACCAGAAATTGAGAAGGTCATCGAAGAATTGAAGAAGTTAATAGACTATTATGAAAAAGAAACTAAGGTTACACCAAAAATTATTGGTTTGGTACTGAGTTCAAGAAAAAACATGTGTATTCATCCAGAGGTAAAGAACTTTTCAGCAATATATTTCTTGAACTCATTCGCACAAATGTACTTTATTTTGTTGTACATTGATTCTTAGGTCAGCAAAGAGAGGGAAGGTAAAATTGTAGATAGTCGGTGTCATGCTCTCACAGCTTCTTATGTGAGAGAAAGGCACAATTATGATGATTCCACTCCAGTTTGTGGCTTCTATGAGGCATTTGACATAGAAGGACGAGAAATGATGATGCCACCTGGTATATATTCCATTGATGATATGAAAGAATATGGTAGAGATCGAAATTGGTGTCCTTACTTTCTTGCTCGATATACGGTAAGAAAACTACTTGACTTGTCTATTTTTACAAGGAACATGAGAATTTAATTATTTTATTTTAATTGCTATAGATAATGCACGCACAAATAATTGTCTACAGTTATCACTACTTGCTTGATCCAAAAATAGCAGAAGCAGTGTCAAAAGAACTGGCTAAAAGTTCAGTTGTAGTTTTTGATGAAGCTCACAATATTGGTCAGTTATTATTATGATACTTGAATAAATTTTTAATCTGTATAAAAACTTATAAACTCGAATATTTGTTCTATTACAGATAATGTATGCATAGATTCAATGAGTGTAAAATTAAATCGTAGAACAATGGAAAAAAGTTGTTCAAATTTAACTCTTCTTGAAAAGACTGTTGCAGAGTAAGTTAAAAAATTGTTGACTATTTTAAATAATTAATTAAAAAAAATTATGAAAAAACCTTAATTTTTAGAATGAAAGAAGATGATGCAAACAAACTAAAAGATGAATACAATAAACTAGTAGAAGGGCTAAAAAATGCCCAAGTTGCTCGAGAGACTGATGTAGTTTTAGCTAACCCAGTTTTACCAAATGAAGTCTTAGAAGGTATGCGTAGAAACATGTCCTTTAGATTTATCCCAAAAATTTAAACGATAAATTCAAATTGTTCTTTTTGCAGATGTTGTACCAGGCAACATCCGTAAAGCCGAACACTTTGTGGGTTTCCTTAAGCGTTTCGTGGAGTACCTGAAAATGCGTCTACGAATCCAACACGTGGTTCAGGAATCACCAGTCACTTTTCTTCGTGACGTCCAAGCAAAGATTTGCATCGAGCGTAAACCTTTGCGTTTTTGCGCCGAACGTCTTGCCTCACTTCTACGGACTATGGAAATCACGGACCTTACCGACTTCTCACCACTTATCCTCGTAACACATCTCGCAACTCTTGTAGCTACCTATACCAAAGGTTTCACGATTATCATCGAACCGTTCGATGATAAAGCGCCTACGGTGCACAATCCAATACTGTACTTCTCATGCTTGGATTCGTCGATTGCAATGAAACCGATCTTCGATAGGTTTCAAACAGTCGTCATCACATCGGGCACTCTCTCACCTTTGGACATGTATCCGAAGATTTTGAACTTTCATCCAGTTATCATGTCTTCGTTTACAATGACTCTAGCGAGGCCTTGTCTACTTCCAATGGTAAAGATCTCGTTAGATAATTTATTATTTTGAAAAATATAAGATTTTATGTATTTATAATAATTTGTTGCTAGATAGTTTCAAAGGGTAACGATCAAGTTGCGATATCGTCAAAGTACGAGACTCGAGAAGACGTTGCGGTAATAAGGAACTACGGGCAATTGCTGGTCGAATTTGCTGCTAATGTTCCCGATGGCATCGTTTGCTTTTTTACTTCGTACTTGTATATGGAGTCTGTCGTAGCTGCTTGGTATACACAAATTTTTCAATATATTCTCGCATAAATTTGTATTTCCGTTAGTTGCTCACTCATACATATTTGTAGGTACGATCAAGGTATCCTGGATCAAATTCAAAGATACAAACTCATATTTATTGAGACACAAGATGCGGCCGAAACCAGTTTGGCTTTGTACTACTACAACAAAGCGTGTGATAATGGTCGAGGCGCTGTCTTGTTATCAGTCGCGAGAGGAAAAGTTTCCGAGGGTGTGGATTTTGATCATCATCTCGGAAGAGCTGTGCTCATGTTCGGTATACCCTACGTTTACACTCAATCTCGAATTTTAAAGGCACGTCTGGAGTATTTAAGGGACCAGTTTCAGGTATTTAGATCTCTTTTTTTTAAAGTATTGTAGAATGAAAAAATTATTAATAATTAACCTTACAGATTAAAGAAAACGACTTTTTAACATTTGACGCTATGAGACACGCAGCTCAATGTGTGGGGCGTGCCATCAGAGGAAAAACCGATTATGGTATTATGGTTTTTGCAGATAAGGTAATTTAGACATTTCATTTAGATAATCCGACATTTCATTCTCTTCGTGAATCCAATATATTCATATGAAATTCCTCTACAGAGATTTTCTCGAATCGACAAGAAAAGCAAGTTACCTAAATGGATTCAAGAGTACCTTACAGACAATCTTTGTAATCTGTCTACAGAAGAAGCTATTCAGGTGAAGAATTCATATTCTTGAAGTTCCGATTTTGCCGGTATAATTTTTTAAAATTTCTCTTAAATTTTAATTTTATTCGTTAGATATGCAAAAGATGGTTACGTCAGATGGCCCAACCATTCTCGAGAGAGGATCAACTAGGGCTCTCGCTATTAACGCTAGAACAACTACAAAATCGAGAACAGGCGAAAATTGAAGAGCAGGCTCAACAAAATTAGTTGAATTACATTTTGTGAGTTATACAAAGATAACTTAATGGAAATCGAAGTTTTGTAAGAGTGTATTTTTACAATCAAAAATAGGTCATACTATTTGAGAGAAAGGTAAAAAATGCTGAACAAACGAATGCGTTGAAAAAAGTTTAATAACAAAGTACGGCAGCGAATTATTAACATTAACAGTGTAAAAAATACAGTTATATCTATAAATACTATATTAATTTAATATCACCAGCGCACGAGGATTAGATCACCTTCATCGATGAGGTAATAGCTTAGTTCTTGTAGTGGCTTGTCCAGCGGTATTTCGTCTTCGGAAACCTGTATAAAATTTCACACGGTCATTAAAACAAAATCTTTTTTATACAACATTTTTTATTACTAATTCAACAACCAATAATACTTGTAAACTTACATTAGGCCGGACGAAAGAGAGCGTCGGAATTTTACCGTTAATTCTAAACAGTCTTTGAACAATACCCATTAGCTTTTGTACATCCATGTTTTTCAGTAATTTCTTTTTTATGCTTTTAATATTCGGATCATCTGGACAGACAAACTCTACAGTTATAACATTTGACGATAGTTGGGTACTTTTAGTTGATTCTGAAGTGTCCGGCACTCCATATTCTAAAATAATTTAGCAATGATTATACCGTGCATATTCTTTTCCTAAGAGTAAAGAAGATAGAAAACTTTTAAGCTTACTTTCTACTAATGCGGGGAATCGTGGATGATTTGTGATGAATTCTTTTCTTTTTAAAATATCTTGTTCAGAACTTCTCCAGCTTGAGGCAAATAATTTTAAATAGTCGTATTCCGCTCCTCGCCTTTCCGATGGTATTATTTCTGTTCCATTAAAATATTGCAAGGCTGCTATTCGAGCTATCACTAATTGTATTCCTGTCTGTATATTTTGCTCCTTTAAAACTGGATTTTCACGAAATTTCAGATCTTTGAGACTGTTTAGTTTTTCCAATTCGCTTATGGATCGCCACTATACATGTTGATGAAAAATTACGATTATTATGCTTTTGAATTGTTTACTCTATGTACATACTTGTAATACTTACATCTCGTATGTAATTGTTAGATATGTGTAATTGAGTTAAATTAGGAAACAGATGAGTTTTGTCAGTGGGTTCAGTGGTAGGAAATCTAATATATTCAATTTTGTTTGAGTTTAAATTAAGACCCTTTAAACTGAAAATAAATGGTAATATTTGTTATTACTTTTTCAATAATAATGGAAAAATTGTAATGATTGCTACTGACCATGGTAGTATGCCCAATTTCAAAACTTCATTCCAATTAGAAATAAGATTATGTTCCAAGGATAACTCAGTCAATTTCATAATATTTAAACTTTCCTCTACTCCACTTATAGTTTCAATAACGTTATAAGATACTATAAGTTCCTGAATAGATGGAAATGCTTTGAGACATTGCATTACTGCTGGCCAATCATACTTCATTCTTCCCATAGTTAAATGCCTTAAAACTGGAAAGGCATCTGCGTATATCTCCATTCCATTTTCAACTGGTAAGTGGTTGTCACTGAAATTTTATTGTGATAAGATATTCACAAGGAATTAATTTCCCTTTAAATTAATAATTAATTTTTTATTTTGATATTTACTGGTATCAATAATGTGTGAACTTTAGTATTTTTTGAGGTCTTAAGTTATATTAATTCTTTTACCTGACATTTAATTGCTGTAAAACTCGCAATTCAGTGCAGATCTCAGCCACTACCTTCCAAGAATTTATCAAATTATGCGATAAATCCAGCTCTTCAATCATTGAGCATAGTGCAGCTAATTCACCTGGATAGCCTGCACTACTTATACACTGGGATTGCACACACACTATTTTTAGTTGATCAAATTTACTCTGTTTTTTGTTAACCTTAGAAAATCCAACCATTTCTACAAATGGTGCATTGATAGACTTTTGAACACTGGCAATAGAGTCCCTATCAATGCCAGCTAGTTCGTCGTCTATATAGCCATAGCGAACTTTAATGGCTTCAGGGCACGATATTCCAAAATTGGCCTTGCCAGGACGAATAAATGAGCCTGAGGTAGGATGCCTAGAGATATATAATTGTATTTAACATTTTTTTGATATTCATGAAAAATGTTGTCACTAATCAATGATTAATATAGTTCTTTTAACCGATTATAATTAATTCAAAAGATCTATTGTTGGATTGCATATAACTCACCAAGTTTCAAAATATTTTAATCCTTCGTATGTACCATTGTGCTTTCCTCTGCTAGGATCATCCCAGTCAATCCCTAACCATTGTCCCTTTGTGTTACCCACTGTTCCAACATATTTCACAGTACCTATGTGACCTTCGCAGTCAACTCGGCAGCCAATACAGTTTCTATCTTCTACCATTCTATAAAAACGTTAAAATTTTAAAATAATTCATTTGCCATAAAAAGAATCAAATTGGAGCACTACTTTTTGATTTTTTAAAGCTCATTTCACACAATAATTGTGACGAAGAATGGTAAAATATATAATCTATAAAAATGAGTATGGGTATATCTGCACAGATCCTTGATAAAACGTGATTGTTTCTTCCCTTAGTTAAATTAAAAAATATATATTTTTACTCATTTTTTAAGCCAAAAAAAAGAAAGTTTGATGACAAACATAAAATGGAGCAGCCACCGTCTAAATTTAAGTGTATTATACTAATAGTGCAAAAATACAGACTGTTCATTTAATGGAAATGCCACATTAACAATAAATACTCGATTAGAACACTTTTTTATGTAAATAAACAACTTTAAAGAACTCGAAGCGGTATAGAACCTAACCTCAACAAAGCAAACTCCAAAACTGTCACATCACAAAAAGTTATTAGAATCAAATCGCAAAATCAAGGGCGCCTGAAAAAAAATTAACGTCGGTCTTATGTACTTACGCAGTAAACTAGTTTCTTTGTAAAAAATCGACTAACGGAATAAAAAGTCATAAATGGAAATAATTTGAGAGAAGAGTTACACCATCACCGTCCGACATCGTCATGTGTCGAGTCGACACTGTCGTATTCCGACATGACATACACACAGAAAGTACTGCGGCACTTGTATACCTGTGTTATGTGCGTGTACCGCACAATATAGTGATACAGCCCACGTGTAATACGAGTTTACTATTTCTCCATTGATCATTACAAAAAGGACACGTGCGCGCGAATGTATACATATATAGACATACACGGGATATATCAAATGATCATTTGATCGATCAAGTCGTCAAGGTGTGGAGTTTGTATATAGGGAAGGGTAAATATTATGCATGTGGAGACACGCCCGAAATATTAATATATTTAAGTATATTTATAGAAAAGTATATATGTAAAGTAATGCGTATATATTCATAATATCAACAACAATATTTAGTTATGTAGAGAAAAAAAAGATATTATCTCTTTTCATGCTATTTTCAATGAAATTTTTAGCATCAATTCCTGAAACTTGACGGTCAATAAATCAATTTATTGATTGAAAAATAAAATTCTTTGATGAAACAGTATTTATAGCAGTTTCAAATTATTATCCCATACCTCATTCCTTGGAAAATGGGATTAATAAATACTCAATAACTACACTCGTTCAATGTAAAAATAAGTTATGTTTAATATTCAAGTATCATGTGTGTATGTATAAATTTCAGAAGACCAACATAATTCTCGCACGCTGTCTTTCACGTTTGGTCGATCGCGGTCCTTTGATAGAAGTGCGGCGCCAACTCTACAAGCCACTCAGGCCTAATCACAGTCAACTCTCGCATATACGTTTTATTCGTTTGCACTACTTCACCAAACAGTACCCTGTGAACAGATACAAAATTATAAAGCTTTTACAAAATGATACCATCATAACACTGAGAAATTGAAGCTTCTAATACGAACCACTGAGGCTGTTCCAAAGTATACAGGCAACTGTTAGGATGAATGTGCAGATCTTTGCCGCCTCTCACGGTCTTGTAAACACCACTATAATGCAAGTAAGCCGCGTACGGAAAGAGTCCAGCGGTTATGCATTTAAGTAACAGCTCGACATTACCTGCAAAAAAGCGCATCACCGTTAGAATCATCTCTCCTAAGAAATGGCGAAAAAAAATGTCGGTAACTGACCTAAACACGAGGAGAGCGGTATTTTTAGCTTCTTTATCAACTTCCGCATTTGCGTACGGATCTCCGTGGCCCTCTTGATGGCCTTGCTGTTAATGAAGTACTTCTGACACCAGCTGTTGGTCTTGTTTTTTTCGTAAGCCGTGTAGACGTTAAGTAGAGTAATCAAGTCGCCCTCCTCGACTTCGAACATGCGATGGGCTACGCGCGCTTTTATCGCTGCCTGTCCACTCGTAGGTCTCACGAACACGTTCTGGACTTGGAGCATCGCTAAAATCGTCGTTATTTCGTTCGAGCAGCCCATTTCGCCTTTATTGACAAGACAAACAAAATTATTAATCTGTGATTTGTGTTTCTATTTTTAGCGCGATCTACTTAACGATGTGTCGTCAGGCAGAAAGTATAACAATTACCGGAAGCAATGAGGCACTTCGCGAAGACAGGATCCAACGGTATTTCAGCCATGGTCATGCCCACGGGATCTGTGAGCTCGCCGTCGTTGTCGATGGCGCCTAGAGCATAGAGCAACTCCACGGCTGAGAGTAAGCTTTTGCTGGGAGGAGACGATGGGAAATTGAATCTTACTACGTTGTCGATACCCAGAGCCTTGAGCTGAAGTACTGCAGGGGCGAGATCAGCTCGCTGCATCTCTGGAGGTGTCGAGGCAATCAGATCGTTGTAAGCTTCCTCGCTGTAGAGTCTGCATGAAGATTAGAATCTCTATGTAGTTGCGGATGTGATTATCACATATAGTTATTATCAACGCTCCTTACCTGTAAGCTTTTCCAGATCTGACTCGACCAGCTCGACCGGCTCTCTGGTCAGCGGAAGCTTTCGACACTGGAGCTACTATGAGGCTGTTCGTGTGCGTTTCGATGTCGAACCAAGGAAGCTTCACGAATCCGCAATCGATCACTGCAAAAGCACAATTTTGTGAAAAAATTGTTTTACTTTCTATAATACCAACGATAAAATCGTCGTCTTACCGTAAACTATGTTGGGAATCGTAATCGAAGTTTCAGCAATGTTGGTAGCGATAACGATCTTCCTACTGTCGTTCGGAGTCCTCCAGAATACTTTAAGCTGTTCGTTGTTCGGTAGCGAGCCGTACATCGGCAGAGGCATCAGCTTCACTACCAAAGTAACAAACCAGAATATAAAAAATCTTTCATTTCTCTTAATACAAAAAAAATCATAATACTTACTCTTCCCTTCCTTAACTATTTTGGAATGTTCGTTGAGCAGC
The DNA here is from genome assembly GCA_900474305.1 of Cecidostiba fungosa. Taxonomy (NCBI): domain Eukaryota; kingdom Metazoa; phylum Arthropoda; class Insecta; order Hymenoptera; family Pteromalidae; genus Cecidostiba; species Cecidostiba fungosa. The sequence goes on from UCOJ01000040.1 coordinate 110,522, forward strand.
GATACAGCCCTGTCGACCTCCTCCATACCGGTGAGAAAAGCCAGTATATCACCGGGTGCCTCGGAATCGTTGATTTTCAGAGCCGTCTCGACGACTGCTTGAACGTAATCGGCTACTGGTTCGGCCGAGTAGTAGATATCGATCGGATAGAGACGACCCTCGACACTCAAGATCGTCGCCGTGTCCTCGTCGCGGTTTCGACTTGCTGAATTTGTGTTGAAGAAGTCGCGAAGCTCCTCGGCGTCTACTGTTGCTGATGAGACTATTAGACGCAGGCTCTTTCGTTTCTGAAATTATTAGAGATATTGGGATGTATACCACTGAATTTCATTTTCGAACTGTCATTTTAATCGAATTGTAACACTATAGCCAATATATCTTATATTTTTTTTAGACATAATTGATAATTATTTTATAAGTAAAGAAATTTAAGTAAATTTAATGCAAATCAAATATAGTTTGTTTTTTCACTGCTTATACAGAGACACGTCCGAGTTATTAGAATGCAAATATAACGACTCGAAAATACATGATTTGACATTCTATTACGTACTCTGAGTATTTTCTTGAGCAGACCCATTATGATGTCAGTCAGCATTGTTCTCTCGTGTACCTCGTCCAGAATTATCACGCTGTAGCTCGTAAGTAGCGGATCGCCCATCATCTCTCGCAGCAAAATTCCTTCCGTCAGGTACTGGAAATACAAAGGAACGTGACTTGGTATAATAATATTTTTGCGTGCATACCTACGATTACGTAAAAACGCACGTACTGTGTGGGGACTTATTATTCTACAAAATCTGGATTTAGAAAGCAATTTTTCTGCGACAGAGTATAGTGGGTGTATTGATTATTGTAGGGGAAAACCGCGATTTTCATCAGTCAGTATACGTATAGGAGTAAAGCGTTTACCTATATTTGTGTATATGTAAATCGATATTAAAATTGACGTTTGCACGACGCCGTCGTGTTACTATCAAGTATATATACTCTGTATAATTGCGGAACAAATGAGTCAGAGGTTTTAAAAAGCTAAAAATTTCGCCTACTCTGATTTCATTAGGAATTGTCGTGAATCGTAATGATCTCCTGATGATCTTCGAATACGGAATTTTTCTTTGAGGATTGACATAAAAAGTAAACTTTGCACGTTGTTCGTCAATTTCAGTTAGTTTATGACCTTCTTAAATGAATTCGATCATAAATCACACTTTAAATACAATGATGTTGATTCTCACAGCAATGGGAAAAGAAACGTGCTATATTTCAGTCAAGTATACCATTAGAATGCAGTATATATAGTTACTGATGTACAACAATTTTTACTAAATTATTAGAGCAAAAAAAAAAAAAAAAATGACGCCGCTGATGTCTGAGTAATTATAAAAATCGATTATCTCTGAGATTGAATCGCATATAATGAAATGAGCTATATTTAATTCATTTATCAATCGCAGACGAAGTTTCCAAATTATCGGAAGATATTTTTCAAGGCAAACCGAATTATAAGAAATTTAAAAAATAAAAGAATTAAATGCGCACCATTTGAGATTACATAGGACCTCGTTTGAAGTCAAACCCATCGAATAACAGTCTTCGATGAGTCGAGCATTAAATTTCATATAATAACATGACGTCATTACTAGAAAAACTATCATTCAAGTACATAATCTAGGAAGCCATCAAGAACGAGTGACAATTAGGATAAATTCAATTACTTAATTAACTGAATGACACACAACGTCTAACAACAATCTTTAGTAAAAATTACTAATAAAAAAATACTCCTATACATATACACACTTCCTGTTTTATTATTATCTTCCGATCGTAAAAAGGCGATCGATGACAGACCACAGCTCGTAAAATCGTGTAGAACCCACCTTAATCTTGGTCGTCTCGTCGCTGCAGTCGTCGAAGCGTATCGCATAACCGACATCGGCGCCCAGTATGCAGTTACGCTCATCGGCTACGCGACTCGCCAGGGACGTCGCCGCGACCCTTCGAGGCTCTGTTATGCCCACGATTTTGCCATCCGCTGCCCAACCTGCCTCCACCAGATACTGAAATCAGAGAAATGAAAGATTTTTTTTTTATTAATTATTGCGATGAGTATTATTATTGCAAGAAATTATAAGAAATTAATTTATAATGACGTTAGCGATTATTATCGCTGTATATGATTAAGCGGTATATAGAGTGTTATGAAAAGTTTTGTCATTCTGTGTAGTGGTGTGGAATGATTAGGCTTTAATTTTTCTAATGACAGATGGAGAAGCTAAAAAGAATCGTATCTGAACACGACACAATATCGTGTAATTTGTTTAACAGCTGATTAAAGATTGAAGAAAAGCACAAATGTCAGAGGCTCGAAATGTGATTAATCAAGATTAATATTTATGCATGACTCCAGATCCAAGTCTATAGTTTAAGCATTTCCTAATAAGGCCACACCCACGTGTGGCTCAGTCGAATATACTTATTATTCGTAAACGATGACTGAGTAGTCGAAAAATCCATTGTCGCTTGTTTTTCCAACTGGAGACCGAAAAGTCGTTGTGAAATTCGATTATTATAAATATTCAACACGACGAGTATAAAAAAAACTCACTTATCGTCGTCGTGTGCTTTTGTCAACGTTTTACTCATCGGTATATACTTAAAATACATGCATTTGAATTTTCTTTATTGCCACAGGTGACTTTGTCGGACTTTATCTTTGAAAACAACACGTACACTGTATTGTGATTTCACTATCACCTTCGAATTGTGTCAAACGGAAGTCAGGAGTGACAATAATATACAAGCGTTTTTACTGCCTTTTCAAATTGCATATTACGTATTATACCACATTCAAAGCTCACCGCACTATACACAAAATTTAAATTATATACTAGAATTTAAAAAAAAACAAAAAAAAAAAGAAAAGTTGATCTGATAAAAGCGTCGTTCGCTTTTTCCTAAGCTAAATATTGACACTGTTAGTCGGCAATTGACCGACGCTTTCGCGCGAAGTATGGCAAAGTCCGTGTATACACTCGGCTGCAGCTATAGCCGTGAACCACATCGTAAAAGCAAGAGCCAATGACGTGTAGACGATGCACAAAGGTGCGATGATATAATTGTAAAAAAAATGCAGGAAAAGTATGGAGACAGAATGAAAACTGATGTTCACACGCGTTTATTTTTATTATTTTATTATCCTGCCGGCGTTAAGGTCGCGAGGAACGTTATTATTATTCTTCGGAAAATATATAAACAGAGCCGCGCGCGCTTCGACGTTTTATTAAGTGAGAGATAGCGCGACTATAAAAATTTGTTTGAAATTGTAAAGAGTTTTACGAGGTACAATTTTCTAACGATATAAACCTGTATTATTGAGAGTCACGTAATTCTCAACAAATGTTCGTTTCCTTCCATAAATGAAAAAAAAATTCTATACAGGCCTACTTTCATGGTTCTTAATAATCGTATTATGTATAGTAAACTTCAAAGATCAAACCTAAGCGTCTACTAAAAATATTTGCGCAAAACTATATGTCCAATGAAGATAAAGCAAAGACACACATATATATATAAATACAGCATTGCAAACTTACAAATGCTGCGCACGCGGTTAGGTAATTCTCTCGTTATATACACTTACGCTCATATACTCTGCATCGTGTATATTGTAAAAGTTAAACGATCGAGTCTTTTCCTCTTCCGTCGTGGTGTGTATATTATATATACGTGTGTGCTCTGATGATTAATCTATATTGAATTATATGTCGCGACGCAAAGGGCAATAACGGTATAAAATCGCGATAAGGGAAAACGTGCGCGCTGCGACACGAAAAACTCGCTGTTCGATTGAAAGTGTCCATTGTATAACCGGTGAGCTTTCACTGCTCGGGAAGTCGTAAGAATTGGCATTTTGATGTCTAATCTGCTGTGTATACAGTATAGTAGTATATATTACGTACTTGAGCTTTTAAAGTATTAGGCATGAACGGTTGTGTGCTGTTTTAAGAAAATTATTGTTAGGAATCGATATGAAAATTATAGTAATAAGGCAAAGGATAGAAAAAGGTATTGAGGGTACCTTGAGTTTTTTTTAAACCATTACGATAAATATTCATTGCTTGATATTTATATCTTAAAGTAGCGTGTTTTGTCCCTTTGATTATAATTAGGAGACAATTTAATGAGCAGTTGGAATTCAGAAAAGAATCAGTTTAGTTTTGAAGAAAAATAAATTTGTTGTGAATTTAAAAACGTTAAGCTTCTCCGATGGAATATGATAAAACCCGATACTAATGACGTTATGCAAGACAAATTGTTCTCAGGGTTAGTCCAATTCCAGCATTCTGCAAAGATTCGTGTCGTTATATTCAAAGAAAAAATAATTTTCAATTTCTTTTTCTGAATAATTTTATGCAAGCGTAATTGATTAATCGATGCTCATCATTATTCACGTTATACTTATTGACTTTTATTATTAATATAATAAAAGTATATGAAAACCTTGATTATTCTGAGAACAACAAGCAAACTGGTGACTCTCTGATAAGGGCTTTTAAAAAAGTTAAACTTGTAGATAGCCATTTTTCCGCGTCACAATATCGACATCTGCGCTGTAATGTTTGATTTAGAAAAAAAAATGTTATCTTAGAGATAATAATTAATTTTTTGGTGAGTATAAACGAAAGCGTTGTACTATGTGCATTTTTGTACCAGTCAACGACAACAAGATAATATTATAGATGTGACACAGAGTAAGGCTACGGATTCGTAGAAACTGTAGGAAAATGCAGGTATAGGTACGTATATAAAACTAATATATAATGCTGTTATTTAGAGCTGGTTAAAATATTAATATTAGAATAAATTTCAGTCCGAAAAAGTGCGGGGAAATATGTAATATAAAAAATTAAGTCAATTTCATTGAAATAAGTGAAAAAAAATCAAGATTTCATCCGAAATTCAGTAATAAAAATTATAAAAATTCACTTTTTGTAGTTCCCACTTTATGAAGTATATGAAAAATCTTGAGTTAGTGAACCCAACAATACTTTAATAATAGAGATCAATTACATTGGAATAGTTCATAATAGATATCCTATAGTAATCACTTGTATATACATTTTCAAGGTTTGGCTTTTCATAATTTAAAAACATTTGGCGCAAAATAATTGTCATTGAACATTAAATTTTGAAGACTATCGACGATTCCTTCAGTGATCGATTTCTAAAAAAAAGAGTGGTTTTAATCATTCTTAGTGCAGTTATGGACTATATCAAAATAAGAAATGATTGCGAGATCTTTGATTATGGATAATTTTAAAATAGAACTAAGCAATTTACGAAAAGAATTTTTTTTCAACTATTTAAAAATAAACCTTTTGTATTACTTATCTGTCTGTTCTACTTCGACATACAATAACAATATGCATTATCGCGTTCAAATACAACCTACGGTTTGGTTCGCAGTATACTTCTACAAGATTAGTCTAGCTATTAGTCGACTATTAACACAAATCTACATATTCACATATTTTTAAAAGTATTAGTCATTTATGGAATTACTATACTATTATTTACTTAATTATCGTTAAATTTGATAAAATGTCAATAATCATGATGGTATTATACTCAGAAGTTCAGTTGAAAAAATAAAAACAATTTTTATTAGTCGATTTCATTTCTTATCAATAATAAAATAAAGTGAAAAATAGGGTGACGTTGTAAGATAACATCAGGTGTATAATATACGCAAAAGAGAATAACAAAAAAAGAGGTTCGTAGAAAAGCTGGTTTATTCAGTTTATAAAAAATACGAATTACAAAAAGCGTTATACATTAAAAATATATATTTCAGCTCTTTACACCAAGTTAACGCATTTTCATGAACTACGCAATTTTCCTCTGATGGATATAAACGACACCTTGACATTAATAGATGCTTGCTCACACAATTTTCTCGCCGGATTTGGCTAAGATTTTTTCATAAACATAATCGCAAACTTAATAACAAACGTTTCAAACGAATAACGATTATTTTAAATTCAGCAAACGGTAATAATATTCCAAAAATTGTTTTCATTAAATTTATTCAATTTATTCAGACACCAATGAGATACAACTTTGAAAATCACAACGTCGCATATGTATTGCGAAGAAAAAGTGATTGATAATCCACAACCATTAAAAATCCGTTTTAAATCCCTAATACACACTTCATTCAGCACACACACACACACACACACACGAGACCCTACATTACCAAAATATATAATTACGCGAACGGGCTATTTGTTGTAATAGCCACTGCACACATCATCGCAACCAAAGTACAAATCAATGATCGAGATTCACACGGTCGTAAACCGAGATTTAGTTGACTCGTGAGCTAATTCTCTTCGCCGTACAACGTAACACTACAAATCACGCGCACACGCAACGCTCGCGACATCGTCTATTTTCGTATGTAGTTTTCTAGGGAAGAAAAAGAAAAAAAGAAGTCGAAGAAACGCGGCGGAAAAAAGGGAACAGGGCCGCAGCTTTATTTGCTGCGACTTATTCCTCTACAATTATATACATTGTATATAATACCTGTATGAAACATATTCCGACCGTCGAAAATAGCGCATTACGTCAGGATCATTATACATTCCGGTGAGGCGCACTTCTAACGAAAAATATGAATCACACGAGCGCGGCAAAATCGAACGATGCTTGTATATATATATAATCGCGCAACTATCGGGTGCTAAGAGTTCACCTCAAAATGTCCGAGATTATTTTTGTTGTGAAATACCGAACGGCTTAGCAAAAACAGCGGCTTTATTATCACTTCTAATTCATCGCGTGTTATATATATATATGTATTTTAGGTCGATTATTATAATCTCTCACTTTTTAGTACGTACTTTTAAAAAACTATATATATAGCTTGCTGTACGTATATATGTGTGAGTAATTGCCTTTTTATATATTAAATATATATGCTTTAAGAAATTGCTATGCGCAACTAAGTTAAGTAATGTTCGCAAACTACGGCTATTCCGACGCGTCGTTGTGTTTACGTTTACATAAATTTCATATTCAGTAAAATAGATTGGTATTTTCATTGGTAATCGCGTAAGAATGTTGCAAAAGTTCAGATGTGATGTCGTTGTTTAGAAAAATGCTAACGCAATATATAATTTTATAAAATTCACTCATTGTCAGTCACAAAAATTAACTTTCACAGCCTTTCAGATTTATGAATTACAATGTGAACAATCGATGTACTATAGTGATGAAGTGTATACTGCAAAACTCTGACAAGTGTATACAATCCATTTATAAAAATAGAAAATCTTGTTGGTTTTACATTTTTCAGCTGCTTGCATATACGCTAAACTTTCACGGAGTTTTCACACGCCTTAGAAACTATTAGTAGTGAAGTTTTGCATTTCGTTCGATTTCATCATTATTCCAGTCGATCCCTTCAGCACGTAGGCATAAGACTCGAGGAAATGAAATTCTGTTAAGTAGACAACAATCAGAGGTATGATGTAACCGAACCATCTGAGTACTCTCATATACTCCCACAGTCGATCTAGGAATATAGCTATGAGCAAGTAATCCATTGCGGTATGGAAATTAATGAGCCTCCAAGTGACAGTGACTATCCAAAAGAATCCAGATCTCATGATTTCACTCTGTCTTACGTAAAGTTCTTCCTTCATAATAGGCAGAGTGCTGTCATCCGTTTCCAGAAGGTCCTGATACAATGAAATGTACCTGTTCCATCCAATTGAAGCAATCATGAGATGTCCAGCTACTAGGAATATGTTTCGCACTACTGCCCTGAAGCGCAGCCTCTTGTAGATTATCTCTGTGTTAGTTTCTTGGCTTTCTACGCAAGGATAAATTTTGCGTAACTTTTCATATCCCCTACGAGGTGGATTCCTCTTTAGAAAAAAGAAAACTCCGACCATCAGAGCTATACAACCCAATGCATCGCAGATTCCATCTATCCAGTAACCAGCTGAACCCACATCAGAACGCTCTCCAGTTATATGATTTCTTCTTCTGGCTACATGTCCATCCAAATCATCTAGCCAAGTTCGAAATTCAAATAACAGGACACCCCATCTTCGGTCGGATAAAGAGCTGCTGGCTACACAGTGTCCAGCTAACATTGCCACCAGCACATGGAATGCACTGATCATGTTGGGAGTTATCCATAGCCAGGTAGTACTGATGCCCAACATACGATCTATCACTGCTGCAAGAGGACTGAGAATATACAAATTTGGATAGTCCAACAGTAGAGCTTTCACTGTCACCACACAAAATGGATCTACGTCACAAGGAACTTTGCCTTCATAAGTCTTCTCTGACTTTACTGGCCTGATGGAGTAATTTTGCATCCGAGTGTAAAGCAAATAATCCATGAAAATTAAGAAACAACTAAATGCTGCCAATGAAATGAGCAGAACTCGGGCTGACTGGGGTGGAAGCCACATTTTGCTTTTTTACTTTATTAATTTATATCAACCCACAAATTTTAACAGATGTAAACTGAAGAAAATCAAATTTCTCTCAAAACTGTTAATCTTTAATCAACTTTTCATAATTATGTTGTATCCTTTTGTAAAATATCACTTTAATACTGCAAGCATTTCCTTAAAATTACTAATGCCTTGTATCAGCTAAGCATAGTTATTGTGTGCAATAACTATTAAAATACAAGTACACGTGTCAATGGAACTTGCTATTGTTCCATACGTTAGTGCAGCTTAACTGCCCTGTCATCACAAACTGTTTAATAGGCAAGATGATTACTGCAGGAACATATTCAATTTAAAATCACTATCCGCCGTGTATCAAACGAATCACAATTCCCAAAAAAATATCGTATCGTATAATATCACACGTGTCTCTGCCCAATCAGTATATAGTGTACGAAAATCAGCGAGGGCAGATCGGAGCAAGAAGAAGAGAAGCATCACGCAAACACGGTGTATAGTAGTTCATAATAGTTGCAGACTCAAGACACACGGCTCCTTTCTCCATGCTTGGCTTTTACTATAGATATATATGCGTATACACCAGATCAAGGTCAGTAAACTCCGATCACAACAATGAGTCTCGCCGATCTCTTCGCATCTTCGTACGGCATCAGCTGCTTCACTCGCATATTGTTTATATTGTTTCTATTCACAAGCGAGTTATATATCAGTGTAGATGACAAACGACAGTTTATATCGAGGAGTAGAAGCAACTGCGACCGACGCCGATCGCCGACTAAACTATCCGAGTACCTATAGTGGCTTTTGAAAGTCTACAGAGCGTCCCGCCGCCGCGCGCGCTCTCTTTCTCTCTCGAGAAACACAGCACAGTAGCACACGCGCACGACTCGTGATGTATACATATATATGTTTCTATACTAATACTATACGGCGAAGACACGCTATAATGTGAGTTTTTACAGTTGTACGAGCGTTTTTCTTTCCCCCCCCCCCACTTTATTACGACCGTAGACCCTTCGATGCGGGTGCCGCACTTGTGTGCAGTAGATGAGTTTATATGGGGGGAAATTTCACTCTGTGTATTATAGTATTCGATGCTCTGGTATATCCTATGTATGTGTGGTACCTTTTATTGCGACCGGCTACTGTCTTTGCGTATTAGATTTTCTTTTGGGCTGCACGAAATTTGTATGATCGATTCAAAATAATCGATCTAAATCAAAATTATTTATTCCTAGATATAGATAACGAGGAAAAAAGCAAATTTCTTACCGTCTCATCAAGACTGTGTGAATTATTGTTAACGATAAGCTTCGGTTAATGCGTGCAATGATTTGTGATGCTCGACTAATACTTGTAATAGTTACTCTGATAAATGAAAATCGATAGATACATTAAAAAAATCTTCGTATTGATTCCTAGAATAATAGCATACAGAGTAAATTCGGCTATTTTGAAGGAATTGCGACGAAAAAGAAATATGCGCATTAAAAATAGAGTTTACACGGCATTGAACTATTTTTGAGAACTCCTCACGGTCCAACTACTTAACTTGTTACGTCATTTTCGAGATTTTTTAAAAAGAAATACAGAGTATATAGTTTGCAATAAAAAAATGAACGTCGTTAGATTTCTATTCTTGTTTCGACTTTTCTTTAAAAAGAAAAGAACGAAAAATAGAACGATGACGTAAACCCGGAAATATCTATTCTGTGATGGTGCGAACCGATCACGTTTTTTCCAAAATTCCCACAGTAAATAAAAATTAATTCGCGAGAATCGTTTTGTTGACGAAAATAACGCAACAACGTTTTACGAGCATACAGTCGTGCTTTTATTTGTAGAAGTATGAATAATGTTCCATGACCCATAAATTTACACCCGAACTATGTGTGAATTATTGGAGCGGTGCCAATCGATGCCAGGATCGTCAGATCGTTAAAAAGAAAAGATATTTTTGCAATAGAAAATAATATTCAAGAAGCGATCGTTTTTTCGCAATTTTTTCCCTCCATTCAAATACAAAGTTCGTTTGACCTTTTTCTGGTATATAATATATGCTTTCAATTTTTTTGCATAACTTAAGGTTTTCGCGCTAATCGTAAAATATATATGTAAAGAATTTTAATTAAAATAAAAAAAAAAAATATGATTTTGATAAAAATAATATTGATAAAATGAGGACTATACATGTATACAGTTATGCCTCAAATTAATTTTGTCCTTAAATTTACTGTAACTACATGAATTTATTGATTGTTGGAGGCCTGCTTACTCTAAAGATGTTCGTAATTGAATGTATTTTCCACGTACGATGTGCGGGAATAAATAATTATTTAATTACTACTGTAAATTGATCAAATTATAAACTCTACAAGTTCTGGAAAGGAACTTAACAATAATAATATAAAGATACAGCAAATTTAGGAAGATGTGAATCTTTTGAATTAAAGTTACTTACCTGAGGTATTTGAGTGCTCTTTCCGCATCCTGTTTCTCCAACGAGGACAAGAGTTTGAAACTTTTCTAACAAGTATATAATATGACTACGTAGCTTGTAAATTGGCAGTCGTTTTCTTTGTAAATCAAGAGCTAATGAATGATTAGCATTGTATACAAATTGCGTAGACACATGTGCATCGATATCAGCTTTATCTTCTTGCCAGGTATTTTCTCCTGCAAGATGTTTCGAAAACAATTAATAATTATAGCAACTAACTGTGAAATTCTTATTATCATACAGGACTATCTATGAATCTTAACCAAATATTATAATAAATTGAAAACTGCTTCAGTTATATATAGTTCTTATAATTATGCTTAACCTTTGAAAATTTATAGTAAATGCATCTATAAGAGATATTTTGTAGATAAATTTATAATTAATAGTTTGTAAACAAAACCGGCCAATCTGACCATAACCTCAAATAATGTAAACAATACAAAACACTAACCTGGCGCTAAAAATCTTAGTTTGCCACTCATTCCTTCGTTTGTGGACAAAGTCCTTATGACATAATTAATCACCGCACCATATGAATAAAAACGCTTTTGCACAACAAACTTAATCTCCTAATACTGTTGTTTTTTTTATAAAACACGATATAATAAATAGCATTGCAGAGGTTGCGGAACTGAACTAACCGACAGTTGGTAACTCTGAGCGAGCGATCAATGCGGCTGTATTGCCCGGCAAATATGAAAGTGTAAAACCTAAAGACTTTCATTAAATTTTTTTTATTTTTAACATAATTTTTCAATAATATGAATCGAAGGACATATCTATTTAAATAAGTAACGTACGTGTATTATTATGATAAAATTAATGAAATAACATTATATTCAAAGAAAATTAATAAAAAAAAGCAGTAGACGTAAAAGCAAATTACAGTATAGCCCAATGATAATTAATTTCTTTTAATTTATATTTTTCTTTTATTATTATTTTTTTTTATAAGGATATTGTCATTATACTATTCCGGTACTAATACACACTACACATCAAAAATTTGTAATATTCATGTCAATATAAATAAGTGATGTTTTTCCCAAACCATATCTACAAAAGTATGATATATTTTTATATCAATATCGCAGTGTGTATATGTGCTTGCGCTTGTGTTTATATCTATATACACCCGTATAATGTGAAAGCATGATGTAGCAAAAATATACTTAAGTGTCGTTCAACGCTGTCCATAATTAAATGTATGCCACTAGTGAAGGTTTTTCCCCGCGTGTATTTCACGTACAACATAAACCATGATATTTCGAAAAAGTTGTAGACCCTGTAGCCATGTTCCACAATACTTATAACAATAATACATACGTTTAATAAATGTTTGTGACACACTTAAAAAAAGAAAGACAAGTTAATAATTCCAGCTATAGCTACCATGAAAAATCTGGAAATCAAATATACATTTTCACGTACTTTTTCCACTACTATTCCACTATAAGGAAAAGAAAAAAATATAAATCACCCCTGCGATCAATCAAACGTCCAGAAATATCAAAGACAAGAAAGGCAAATAATCTTCGATCAAATGCGAGCGATCCCTTCGTCACATATACGAAAATAAATTATTCGTGAAACACCAACAAACGTTGACGCATGTCTAGCGATCATCCTGTGAACCAAATAGTTTCTCGCTGCTGTTCGAACATATATTAGAAAAAGTTTCTGTTCTCCAGCAAATATGTTGCTTTCGGCAGCAGGATTTTTACAGATCTTGGGTCTTTTACTCATGATGAAAGTAGTTAGTAATTTACAAGTGGTCGGTCAAATAAAATACGACGAGTACAAACAGTACGTGCTGTTGGTCTCGGACGTCCAGGAACATTACAAGGCCTCGAGTGTTTTTATTATCTACGCTGGTGATGACGAGAGTAAGTAATACTTATTATTATTATTATTATTTTTTTTACGTTAAATCGTTGCTCTGTATTAAAAACGCCCCATTTTGCGTTCGCCCATAGAATGTCCCATTTCGTTTTAACCGCTTTATTAAGCGGCTGAATTAATTTTTTCTTAGAAATACTGTTTTCTTTAGAATAATTCTATTGAAAAGTATAATTTTTACCTGAGTTTTCGAGAAAAAGTGAAACCGAAAATTGGGCGTCTTAAAATATGAAAATCCATAAAACAATTTCGGAGATAACAAAAAGAATTTAAGTATATGAGACCTCTTCAATAAATTCTTCAAAATTTCAGGCATCCACACAACAACGTTGATGACGCGTCTGACCCACGAGTTCTCCTCCAAGTTTGTCCTCTCCCTATCGTTAAACTACACCGATCTAACCTACCACTACGACCACTACCGTGCCCGGATAGTACGTCCATTATTCGTCGTTTTCCTGAACTCTGCCTCGGAGGTCCACATGTTCCAGGAAGTCACTCGTAGCTTTGAAATATCCTATCCGTTCTGGTTGATAATCTTTACCGAACCGATACTGCACATTTGTTACGAACCCAGTGACAACTACTTCAACGTTTCCTTCGACACCGAGATGCTGGTCAAGTGTCATGGTGACTCGACACTCAGGGAATGGTATTCACTGAACGAGGACAGCATCATGGTTCATGACTTGGCCAACTGGGATCTTGTTAACAGGTTGAAACTGAAGACCAAAATGTCTCTTTATGAAAGAAGACGTACTCTGGCTGGCAAAGATCTGCGTATCGCTACGGTCAAGGTTCTGTATCTCATTGTAGCTGATAATTGAATATTTTGTCGTTTTCTAACCGAATATACGTCACCATCAGGAATCTCCGTTCATAGCAGCTCAGGGTTTGTTGGGTGGACTCTACGCTACGATTCTGCAAGAATTGAGTTCGAGCCTGAACTTCTCGATGACGATCGCTTATGAAGAAGAAAGTTATGGTACCTATGACGAATCAACTGGTCAGTGGACTGGTGTCATTGGAAGACTTCAGAGGAAAGAAGTAGATCTTGGTGTTGCCGAGTTTACTATGACAAGACAGAGACTGGATACTGTGGACTTCACCTTACCGATCATGCTATCGAGGAATCATCTTTATATGAGGCGACCTGATGGTTCGGTACTTCAGTGGTCGGCTTATTTTAGGGTGAGATGCATTTTTTTTTAGATTTGTAAATATCGATTTTTTTATCGCAATCTTATCTTCGATGAATTGTCAAAATGTTTATTCTTTCATACACGACATTTCATTTATCAGGTCTACGCGATCGACAGTTGGATTGCACTGCAGGCACTATATGCGCTGTCATCGCTTGTAATTACGTGCATGAGGCTATTGATCAGAGAGAAACCCATACCGCCCAATCACATTTCCGAAAATTATCTCTCCGTCTGGGGCTTATATTGCCAACAAAGTCTACCAGGTATACCTTAATATTTATAAAATACCATTAAAAAAGGAATAATATAATTTTAAATACACGTCATATACAGAGTTTCCGAGGGCATCTCCCATGAGGATAGCCTACTTCACAATTCTCGTCTCGGCCGTTATTTTGCTGGCAGTTTACTCGGCTTGTCTCATTAGTTACATCACCAACACTAGTCCAAGTTTGCCATTTTCCACTCTTCAACAATTTGCCGAAGATGGAACTTACAAATTGATCGCATTTCAGCAAAGCGCCGATTACGATCTTTTCGCAGTGAGTTTTTATTTTTATACTACTTCCAGACAAATGAAGCTACTCTTTCACACAATTTCATTGTCTTTTCAGAATTCGAAAGACGAAGTACTGAAGCGGATGATGAAGAAGATGCTTGATCGCAAATATCTACCCAATACCATGATGTCAGGCTTCAGAAAGGTAGTTGTACACCATACATATCCCAAATGAGGAGAAGAAGTTTAAGGAAGAAAGTTTGAATTGCTTTTTTTTTGCAGGCTTGTGAGAATAATAAGATCGCATTCTACGCGACCGAAGCCGTAAAGAGCCAAATCAGTGCACGAATCCCCTGTGACTTGGTTTTTCTGGAGTCAGGAAGAATCGATAGCCTGGGTATGACGCTGACGAAGAGGAGTCGATATACCGGTGTGATTAATTATCAGTAAGTCCGTTAAACTCGTTTTGTTTTTCTTCATAAAAATCACTCTATTAAGGAGTGTATTATTTTTATCGATTAATTTTCAGTCTACAGAAATTTAAAGACGTCGGCATAATGAATCGACTGCGTTCTCGCGTCTACATGAAGGTCACACCTCCGGACAACAAGTACAACCCGGTGAACGTACGTGGCATCGTGACGATATTATTGATACTTGGGGTCGGCGTCGCCGTTAGTATACTCATACTCATTTTCGAGATATTGATGCATCGCCTTCGCAAAGACAAGGAAAACAAGAAAGTCATGTCCACTTGCAAGAACAACATCGCTGTCACGAAGAATACGCTGATCGACCATGAAAATAAAATCGCTATTTACAGATAATATATTTCTCGTTTGTAATTTTGTTGTTTCTTTTACTATTGTCTAGTTGTTATATGCTATAATTGGCGAATTTTACTCGTTTCCAAAGTTGTTCTTACTTCGTATGAACATACCTACAATAATAAATGTTAATTTCTTAAAACGAAAATTTATTTGATATACTTCAGTTTAGAAATATAATTGTTTGTACAATCCAAATAACTGCCTCGTTCGAATAACT
Organism: Cecidostiba fungosa; assembly: GCA_900474305.1. NCBI lineage: Eukaryota > Metazoa > Arthropoda > Insecta > Hymenoptera > Pteromalidae > Cecidostiba > Cecidostiba fungosa. The sequence goes on from UCOJ01000040.1 coordinate 126,179, forward strand.
TTATCTAATTTATACAAAAGCACAAAATGCAAATATTTTGTGACAATAATATAGTATACATTAATATAATTATGTACCTTTGCACACTGTAAACTGCGCGTGAGCAAACTTCATTTGTCGAGAAAGCACATCAATGCATATCTAATTAAAAAGATTTACAGATAATGAAATATACATCAGTCCTGTGGAACATGGCAATTCTCATTTTGTTATTATTTATCGCTATATAGTCACCTGTAAAACGTGTGTAAAAATCATTGTTTCACTTTGTAAGGAGCTTACAAAGTCTCGCGCAAAGTGTATAATGTACAATACTTAGTAAAACTTGCGATAAAATGTCAATACTGCCGATATGTTGAAATTACTTTGTCGACAGGCCACTTTCGTACTGCTGTTTTCGATCGGAAATAGGGCGTTACAAATTGATCCCGAACACTACGTACCTTTTTTATCTGACGTGCAAGAGTACTACAAGTCCTCTGGAATTCTTTTCCTGTACGACGATGATTCAGAGTGTAAGAGTAACATTATATAGTAGAGTCTAAAAATAAAAGTTTATTATTATAATTTAAAATTTCGTAATGAAGTCATTTCTACCATTATTAAAAATATAAAAAAATACAGACTTCCAGACGCTGATCAATCTGGGTATCTTCTTCAAACTGCTCTCCGATCGTGGTATCCTATCCCAAGCGATTCGCTATTCAAAGATCCGTGAAAAATACGACCTGTCTCGTAACGTTCAAAATCTCTTCGTCGTGTTCCTGACCTCGAGAAGTAATTTCGACAACTTCTGTCTCGCCACCGGAGAACACGACATGTCCTACCACACATGGCTCGTGGTATTCTCCGATTCAGTAGAAGCCGATGTCAACGAGGTATGCCTCAGTCCTGCTGGTAATCCTTTTCACCTTGTCTTCAATTCACGAATGATAGTACGTTGTCACACCGAAAACTGGATCAGGAAGTGGTACTCGTTACATGAGAATCAAACAGAAGTTCTAGATCTGGCGAAATGGAGCAGGAAGCTTGGCATCAGTTACAAGAACAAGAACTACTACGAGAGTCGATATGACTTGATGGGAAAGACCATCAGGATTGCAACGGTATACGTTTATTCGTATTTTTGTAATAACAAAATATTCGTAACTAATAATAATTGTATTTAATCTAGCATACGTTCATGACGTCAAGTATGAATGGTAAAATGAGTGGTTTCCTGGAAGACATCCTGCAAGAGCTGAAGAACTTCATGAACTTCAGTGTAGCTCGTGTTCGAGAAGAAGATGCCTTTGGAAAATGGGATAAAGAAGCACAACGTTGGACAGGTCTCATTGGATATCTCACGAATCGTGAAGTCGATCTCGTTGTCGCACCAATTACTATAAACAAATTTAGATTGAGTTTCATTGACTTTACGATGCCACTTTTACTATCGAAGAATCGGATTTACATAAAGCAACCTGACGGTGCTAGGGTACAGTGGTCTGCGTACTTCAAGGTGATTTTCTTTTTTCAAAAAGTAAATTCGTTCAACTTAAGTACCAGTTGTTATTTTAATTTAAAATTTATTTATTTCTTAGGCATTTACCATAGCTTCGTGGTCTTTCATTGCTCTGGTACTAATTGCAGTTTCTCTTATGACGGCGCTTATCAGGCTTATAGTCCACGAGACGAAAGTTTTGCAACTGTCATTGAATTATTTATTGGAAAATTTTATCCGCGTTTGGGGCATCTATTGTCAGCAAGGAATACCAGGTACTATACCTTTAAATTTTTTAATAGGGTATAATAAGATGAAATATATATACGACTGTTCTAAACGATTAATCCGTGATTACATTTAAAAAAAAAAAGAGTTTCCATCTTCAACTTCACTACGACTGGCGTACTTTACAATGCTGCTGCTTACACTAATTATTTGGGCTATCTATTCAGCTTCGATCACGAGCTATCTCACCTTTCTGTCGCCCAGTTTGCCGTTTTCCGATACCGAAGGATTTGTCAGAGATGGATCTTACCGATTGATCGTCCTCCAAAATAGTAGCGATCAGGACATTATCTTGGTAATTTTTGTGTTTTTTTTATGACATTCACATCTAAAATTAAAAATTAAACTATTACAGTCGGGCGTGGATCCTATCTTGGCGACTTTTCAACCGTTGCTAAAAGATCTCGATCAGTTGCCGACAAACCCTTATTCTGGATTTCTCCAGGTAGTGTATATTCATACATTGTAATTGACGTAAACAAAAAATTCAAATATTTTTTTTCAATATAGGTTTGCGACGAGAGAGTTGGATTTTACGCTAGTGAAGCAGTCCTCAAAGGAGTGAGTGGCTACATACCCTGTACCTTGACTTACATAGAAACTGGCCAGTTCGAGTGTTTGGCGTTGGCTTTGAGAAAACGAAGTCCCTACATCACGTCAATTAACTACAAGCAAGTACCTTATCTATACTTATACCTACAATTTGTCTTGTATTTTATTTTTGAAAAATATAGTTATTCGGTTTATTAAGTTCGGATAAATAAAATAATATATAATAATCCATAGCTTCACGAAAAAAAAAAAATTGGTAAATTTAAAAGTCATTTTGCAATAAAACAAGTGATAACATTTTCATTTTCAAAAGCTTGCGAAAATTGGAGGACAACGGCGTGGTAAAGAAGTTGAACAACTGGTATTTTCGCAAAGTGAACAATGCGGTCGAATCGACTCATTCCCCGATCGGTATCTGGGGAGTGGCACCACTGTTGACGATTTTTGCATCTGGATTAGCTCTGTCGAGTCTCATCCTGCTCCTGGAATATCTGTGTCACCCGAACAGCAAAGTGATCCACGAGACGAGAAATCGACAACGTGTCTTTTACTATAAGTGACAATGATGTTAATGATAATAATAATTATAATAATAGTGATAGTAATTGGAATGATGAATAAATAAGAATTATTGCAGATACGAATGATGAATGGCATAATGATAGCTTGTACGTTCTCGCAAAGGCACGTGATTCATTGAAAATCGATTCAGTTTTATGGATGCTTATGTTTGATTGCAGCAAAGTGATATTCTTTAAAAGAAAACAATAAATTCAAATCGCTATCAAAAGATTGAGCAAATTAAACTAACAGCAAAGTTACACAGCTATGTATAGGTATCGAACATAAGTATTAATGAAAAAAAATCAATAGACGAAGCATTACATAGGTGTATTCGATTTTATTTCTCACAAGGTACACGACCTGGCATTGTTTACAATATCGTAATTACCTTATTTAATTCCTTATAGTTTTTTTCCCAAACTACATCCAGCTTACCTTTCCGCTTTTTCTCTTATTTCATTAAATTTATAACTGCTTTATCGCACATACTGTAATTCTTTTTTTTTCATCATTAGGTACATATGTATATGAATTATCATACTTTCAATGGAGTCAACAACATATATATATATTTATTTGATAATATATGTATACATAAGTATCGTGTAATGTTCACCATCATTTTCCTTCCTTTTTCTGTATCTCTTACGCGAGTGAATGCATTGCATCTGTCTTTTATTTTTATTAGTTTTTTTTTTGTTATCTTATACTTATTCTAGAATTATAATTTTTTCTTAACCCCTTATTGATCACTCATTCCATTAAGACGTTGCTCGCTCTTATAATTGATATTACGCAGCTTACGCAAACACTTTTACGGTCCTGTCGCTCTTTTTAATTATTTTTTGCATTCTCATTTTTGCCGGATGCTTTCTCTTTCTAATAATCGTTATCGCCTGTCGATCAGGAATGTTTTTTTTTCTTTTTTGACGACAATTGGAAATCATTCGTAATATCGCGCTTGGTGAAAGGTTTGCCGAGGAAATTAGGCCCGATAAAGTATGACGCAAGGTTTGATCTTTTGTTTTGCTGCTATATATATATATATTTTTTTTCTCTCTAATACGCAATCACATGAACTTTGTCAAAATGATGAAAGCGAAAGTCGTTTTCTTTTTATATAGAAATTCTAATAGAAACACGAACCTCTGAAAGAAGGACATCTCTGCCTTAAAATACAAAATGATGCACATTATGTTTTCATGAATTTTTCATAGGTTTGCCTTTTAGGTTCTAAAAGGATCTAAAAAGTTTTTAGTGTTTCTATGAGATTTCTTTTAATATATATCTCACGTAGACAACTGATTTTTCTTATCTTCCAACATATTGCGTCCATCTGCGCAATTATATGTGGATGACTAAATTGAATAAAAAGTTTTCTTTATAAAGAGCCTTTAAATCCATTAAAACGTGTGTATGTATCATTTTTTTTCAATTTTCATTTTCTTTACGGGTACATAATCATTCTAACGGACAACAATATAATGTACAAATGCTCATTTCTTTTTTCGTCGTATCTCCGCTTTGACAGATAGACGCAATAACTTTGTATTTTCATCCTCTTTGAGTAGTGTTCTTGCTGTTATTCATCAGAACTCAAAACGAATTGAAAAAAAAGACAGAAAAGCTGTGTTAATTTTAAATTATTACACATTAAATGAAAGGTCCAATATTTTCTGAGAATAAAATGATCAAGATAACGCGTACTTCTGAGTTTTCTCCTTACGTTTCACCGCAATTGAAAAATCGTCCGTTTTTAGTACCCTACAGTGGAGACATTTACTCTCGCATGACATATAGAATAATGATCATAACGAAATCGTTTTAATAACAATAATAATAATTTCTATAACATCAGCAAGCGTACTCTACTTATATGAAATCGCTAAATCTGTTCTAAAGAAGCTTCTTCGGTTTCTCTCGCAATTTTATATTTCAGCTATACAAAAACATGATTATACAAACAATAGCCGAAAGCAGCGTTGAAACGCAGCTTTTAAATTTTCCAAGATGACAAGACAGTTATGTTTAGATAAGATAATCTCCACTACATTCTTACACAAATGTTTAATTTTTATGCTCCTTTTTCTCGTTTACATACACGCTACCACGTTTTCACCTCATTTCCACGTTAATTAATTTTTTTCTCTGCAGAATATTTTTTACCAGCTGCAAGCATTCAATAAACGAATTATACGGTAATATAATCAATATAACTATAACATTATATACGACACTTAACAAGGAAGAAAAAACTATATTCATTTTAACGGCTGCAGATAATCGTTTTTATTTTTAAATTCTTTTCTTAAATAATCCCACAGAACTCTTTGGTTAAAACTGTTCCCAAGAGGCACGGTAGCTCTTGTTCGAGAAACGATTATATTGCAACGTAATGTATGCTATACGTTCCTTTAATAAACATACTCTAAAATTGTTCACAACTCTTTCCTCTGCAAACTGCTTGATTTGGAATCGCAAAAAGAAAAAAGGGCCGTTAAACAAGTCTAAAAAAAGTCAGGAAGTCACATGTCAAAATAATTCTCATCGCGGTGATTTGTCACTGGACATGGAAACGTTATCGTTAATATGGACAAAAAAATTAAAAATCGCCTTCTACAGAGCATCTCTGATTACGGGAGTATAAGAAAAATATCGATGCACAGCAATGAAAATAGATCTTTATACCGACTGAGCGCGTATTTATACGACTGTAAAATAATATATGCGCTTGGTAAATCGATAACTATGACACTGAGTCGGCTCAACAGTTTTAAACATCATCTATTATTCCATAAGTATAATAACGCATAGCGTATTGTATTCATAACGCAGTTCAGAAAAGCAAGTGACATCCGCGAGTAACAACTGAAAAGTATACAAGCACAAGCCTGCGTCTGACCATACGCTGACATAATCTACTGGTCTTTCGAACTTTATCCTCGCTCATTTCTATGCAGACAGCGAAGATAATGCACAGTGGTACACTCGATAACCACTGTGAATTCCCCACCGGCAGCGAAAATAAGCGCCGATAAAGTACATAGTCTCGTATTACCCCAAACACTCGTTCACGCACACCCGGTCGAGTCTCTTATACACTTATATACTCATCGAATCTCTCTTATAATCGTTAGCAAAAAAGTCGCGCGAGCGTTCTACAGTGGCTTTATTTTTGTTTTCTTTCGTTATCGTTATTGCACACATAAGTATATTATACGCGCATTGCTTGTCTATTGTATCACTCCTCTCTCAGCTTTCTCTCTCACGATACTCTTTGTTTGTTTTTATGAAAAAGGCCGGTTGAAACTTGTGCGATTGCGTGTGTATCGGTTTTCATAATTGCGTTATATATCTGGCTCTATATAATATCCATGCTCAGCTCTGCGACGACAAAATGTATTATATAATATGCACCCCCGGTATATTTACAGTGTAATAATGCTTTTGTATTCACGACGACGCTAAATTCCTCGAGAATTATTATATTAATACACATTTCAAGAGGAAGTCAGTCGTATCGTCTATGAATACACAGAAAAAAAATTTACAATGCGCGCCTACGTCCCACAGGGAGGGAGGACAAATCGCTCGCTCTCGTTAATTACATCAGACACATAGAATAATAATAATAATAATAATAATAATAATCATAAAAATAATTTTTGAAAATGAAGCCGCGCGCTTGCATCGTTCACTTGAGGTCCTCCTCGAGCAGCTCGTCGATCTGGCCGTCGTCCCAGTCGTCTTTGGTTGTCGCAGATTTCGTCTGACCTGGTACCACCTCGTAGTCTTTCAGCTCGGCTTCCAGCTCACGCTCCCAATCTTCTTCTGCGGGGAAGAGAGACACCGCGTCTTGTGAGAGAGAGGACCGATTTGGGGGGGGGGTATGAGGTGCGAGTTATCAAAGGTTAAAGGATTAACGCTTTTTTTTGTCGTTGAGGGAGGATATATACGATCGTGCAATCATATATGCGTGAGTTATATTATTGAGCTGTGTCAGCGAGTGTTTTTTTTTAGAAATTGTACGTGAATTTATCGTGCTTGTCAATTTGTGTAGAGGTGTGTGTTGATTTTATAACAGGCTGGATAATAATAAACAAGTCGCGCGAATTTAGAAACGCGTGTACAAGCAGCTCTGTCAACGAAATACATTTTGTTATATACGCAGTTGCACAATGCATTTTTTGCTTTGTTTCTTCTCAACGGCATAATAATATATGCTATATAGCTTTCATATAATATTATTATAATATATATATAATAACGCTAAGGTGATAATAATTTCATCAGTATTATCGTTTGCTGGCAAACTGTTATCGTATTATTATATTGCAGTGTACTGTCTATATATATTTGTTTGCACTATACTTTGAGCTCTTCACTCACTCTCTTCAATGCACGCAAATATGTACACAAGGCGTGGGCACATAAGTCTATGCATGTTTAAGAGTAACAGTATGTATACACAACAGTATTACACATATATATATACTTTAAATATGTATATATATATAGATTCATCTCTTTTCTCGTGAGTATTATTATACTGTGTCATGTCAGTGTGTTGGTGTCTTGTTATGGGCGGCGGAGGAGGAAACCAAACAGAAAAAATAAAAGGGATGGCAAATGAGAGATATGACGATGCAGTTTTAATGGAGATAGCTTTTGTTTTCTTTTCATCGAGTATATATATACAGCTTTGGTACACACTGATTAAGCATACAAATTGAAGGAAAGTTGTATTTATATACTATATATTATGTGTACTCTATGTCCAGCGATTTTCCATCATTGCGCCTTTCGCGTAAAAAATTCTTTATACCCAGCCAAACCTCGCTCTAATTACATTGTCTTTTTCACATCGCGTCCTTGGAAAAAAAAATTGACAAAGGCTCAAAAACGAAAACAAACTCTCGCGTATCCGTCCTATACAAGCATTGCGTTTTGTTATCAATCATTTGACGCGTGAGACACGACTGTTATTTTTTTTTCTCTTCTTTTCTAACTTTATACTTCTCGTATATAATAATTTAAGATAATATAATATAATATACGCAGTTTAAGATCCAACAGTGAGGATCCGTTACTGATGATAATTGACTGTTCGATCAAAATATATCTATAGAAAAGTTCGCGCGCGGCTCGACTTTGCACGTTCTGTAAAATCTTGCAACGATATGCTAACGCACAAAAGCTAATTTATTTTTGTTTTTCTTCATCGAATACTTATATGTTCCAGTAGCAATTCATCAACAACCGTTTTAACATCAACACGATCCTCACGGGATTGCAGAACGACTTTGACAAAAGTAAGCTGGTGTGTGTATATAATAGGTGAAATTTTCTTTCCTTTTCAAGCGGTAATATCATGTGCAACTCCCTCCCCTTTCGTTATCATCCTCATCCGCTCGTGATATAGAAAAAGGCTGCGTTACACACCGCAGGCGCGCACGTTTTTTTTTTTTTGTTTTGTTTTATTATCACCTATGCTTAGTTGAATTTTGAAAGTTTCCCGCGCGACGATGAAAAGGGAGAGGAAAGAAAGAAAAATTGCGCATCGTTTTCCGCCCTTTTTCTTTCTTTTGTCTCTATTAGCCGTTTATTTTTGCTGTTGTATTACGTGCGCGCGAAGACTCAAAGTCTACAAGTATTTTAGTCGAATCGAGAAAAAATCACCGCGCATTGCCGGAGGACCTGCGGTATTACAATGGCATGTTTATCCCGTATAACACACGTATTGTCATTCAACGAATTTATTCTTTATTATATGTAGTTCTTTAATAGGTACTTAGGTATATACTTAGATGTAAGATTTTTTTATTTATTTTTTTTCCACTTCACTTTAGACGTAATATTTAATCTTTGCTTTTATATTTTTAATTTTATATCTTTTATCTTTATAGTTGCCTTTTTTTGTCACTTGGCGTGTTTTACTCGCTTGTCCCGTTTCTTATTTTTTTTTGTTTCCTTCATTGAAATCATATACGTGGCTCAAAGTTTTACATATAGATATATGCTCAACCATTCTCGCGATGTTATTTATAACTTTTACAACACGAAGAGAATTTTTTTTTTCTTTTAAAGAGCGACGAGGTATTAGTTTGTTTAAGTACTTCTTTTTAAATATAATTTTTTTATTTACGTTATCTTTAATAAATGACGAAGACAGACAGACGACAGACAGACAAACAGACATTAGTTAGATATCGGTTGAAACATATCATCGGCATCGATGTTTTATTTATTTATTTTGTTTTCAAACTTCATCGCCACAACTCTCTTCTTCGTCTACCATCATATTTTGTTTATTTTGTTTGAAAACCGTTTTATTTTTTGCGAAAATCGTACGGAGGATCGAGAGAATCGCGCTCGAGCAAAATCATATATAATCGCGAGAAGAAAAGACCTCTTCATTTTGTCCGTATATATTCTTTTTTTTTCTTTTTGTATGTACACAGCGCGAAAGAATCGAGTTTAAAACTATAACATTGTCGCTTATCTCTTTCACGTTATATACTCCCGCTCGCTCGTCTTCCGACTTCTTTTTTTTTTAACGCTTTCTCTTTTATAATCGGCAGTGCTATACAAGGATGCGTGAATTTCATGTACGTTAGGTACATTTTCTTTAAATGGCTTGCCCCTTTGAAAGTTACGTGTATGTACATGTTACAGCACAAGGTTATTGATTCCTTGATACTTTGAGCGCGAGTCGACGATTTTCCGGACGATTATTTTCTCTGAACTCACTCTCTCTCTTATTTTCTCCTCTAGTTAATGATTTGTTTTCCTTGTGATAGCTTAATATGACGATGGAATCTTACGTGTTTTTTTTACAGATACAATGTTAGCGGCATTTTTCTTCAACACAAAATATTCAAGTATACTCGTCTAATTACATTAAACCTATATTTATATACTTGTTTTATCGTTACAATTATCTTATACTGTAAAACATGGTTTCATATAGATATAGATAAACAACGGAGAACCTTTATAAATGACTTATATATCGAAAAACAATAAATGAAAATGCACGTTAAATGCTCAAGGCAATAGTCGTTCTTAACTTGAAACTATATTATAAATATATTCATGGAATTTCGACTGCTATGTCAATTAAGAATACTGAATAAACATGTATGTAAAATGCTTATACTCCGCAAGCTACAACAAGATGAACTAAATCGATATAAAATCGATACTTCCATTGTCACATAGAATCACTAATCGTTTTTTGTTTTAATCTCTAAACTTTCGACTTGACCGATTTCAAAATGGTTCAACGCTCGCAATCGATTAAGCTTCTTCTTCCTCACTTTTTATTTTTGCCCACCGATACCGCGAAACACGGTATCTATATATGTTTTCCCCTTAAAATGCTTTCGATTATTAGAAGAAATGAGTGCACATGTGACATCGATATACGAGCTATCGAGATTAAGAGTCATGAAAACGAGATGATGAGCGATGGATGAGAAAACGGAAAAGAAAAACGACGTGTTCTTGGTGCGGAGGTCGGCTAAAGAGACACTGTCGGCTGTTCTTTCTTATTTATTATTATATAATTTTTTCTCTTTTATTTTCTCTAGCTTCGTTATTCCCTTCGAGTGTACGTCTCGCTCGCTTTCCGCTTATTTTTTGTTTTCTTTTCACTGTTCTCCTTCCTATCTCTGCATTCTATTCTCGCAAAAATTCAGCTTTTTTAGTCGCTTATCGCATATGTATATATATATAATTTCATAATTTCTTTAGCTGTAGTTTTTTTTTCTGTTGTTGTCGCTAATCCGGGTATATATTCATAATATTTATAATACTTCAACAGAAAGATATAAGAAGGGGGAGTGTGCTAGTGCTCTGGGTAAATGGTAACACGGGGAACGAATTCTCCTCTTCTTTTAGGCTGTTGACAAAATAGAATGAAAAATCAAACGTTTAGAATACATAATCATCAGGAGACATTCGACGTTGTGTGGATTTGTTTGTTAAAAAAATAAAAGAGAGGTGAGCGCTTGAGTCAAATTTTACGTATATTTTATTGTGTGGTTGGTGAATTGATGATACAATTAATGATCTAATGGTTTTACTTTCAATTATTCTTTGACCAAAAAGCTTCTAATTACGTTATTATCGGTTATACGAAACAAAGATAAATTTCTCAAAGTTCAAAGGAAAAGCTCACCTCTTAAAAAAAAAGTAGTATAGTATATGGTATTTTGTGTTCTCAATTAACTAAGTGAAAATAAAAATAAACACAGTCAACTCCTGTTCTTCTTATCTCAATCAACGCCATCTCAAAAGAATATAACAAACGATAGACATTCGCGTGTATGAAAAAGAGCTAATTAATACAGTTTCGCTAAGGTGCAATGGATGAAAAAGCGTCTAGGCAGAGTCTCAAAAGCAAGATAACGTCGATAAAGTAACATAGAGGATATAATTTATATATCAATTACTCTCTGATCAACTAAAAACAAAAAATAAAGAGTATAGTATATAACAAGGGAAACAAGACAACGACACTCTGGTTCATCATTGATACCAGTATATTAACAGTGTGAGTAAATGTGGTGATGATAATGATGACATTATAGCTCTCGAGCTCATTCGTAACACGAAGGCAAGGAGAAAAAACATCGACTATGGGAGTGTGAGCTTGTGTTGATAATCGTGATCATTTTCGAGCTTACTTACAGGATTATGCGAGGGAGTCAAATTTGTTCAATAGGACAGACATGTTAGTAATACTCACGAGCGTGCCACGCAGTTGCCATAGTAGCTTCGCTGCGTATTTCTTTTTTTTCTTTCGTTTTTCCTTTTTCTATCAACGGTTCGCTGATGTATTTTATACAAAGCTTTCAATTCGATTTATCGGTAAAAGCCTGATTAAGATTTACTTCGAAGCTTAGAAATTTCAAAGCATCAGCGAATCGACCTCGCCACCTCCGAAAAAGGAAGAACTCGGGCATCAAGAGCCAGCGGTCTCCCGAGAGACACCGCCATACTGACCTTTGCTCTGCACGGTAAGTTTGCTCACGGCCTCCTTGACCTGCTGCACCTCTGCCTCGGACTCGTCCTTCGTGGTCGGCGCGGTAGACTTCCTTCCCTCTTGCTCGGACTTTGTGGCTCCAGCTGCTCGTGTAATACAAGACAACAACACTCACTACTACTAACTACTGCGGGCTGTTGGTATAGTGATGAAAAGGTCAACTGCTGTGCGTTGCGTACGTCGTTATGTCGTAAAGAGGGCTCTATATTTACAGGAGGCGCGCGACGTGTGTAATGACAGGCTATACGGAGGCGATTACAGGCTCGTTGAATGAGCTCTACACACCTCACGCTAAGGTTGCATGTGTATGTTTATATATAAGTGCGGTGACTGTACATGCTAATATGGGCGCGTTCCTGTCTGTTGTTTTGTTTGTTGTATAATGTCATGTAGAATATGCTACATCGAAGAACCGAGATCTTTTAGGTTTACATTTAATTTATAATAAGATCTTGAATCTTGGACGAGCTGGGGGAAAGTCTCATATATGTACAAGTTTCTCGCTCAATCACAAATGAAATAGTAAAGAAATCATAAGAAGCACAGCAACAGCTATCATCCGGTAAACCGTCTCTGCATAGAACTCAGTGCTTAGAATTATTCAAACTATCATAATACACTACAAAAAAAAATGAAGATAATAATAAATGGCTTGTATACAGTATCGCATATGTTATATACATGAAAGTGTGATAGTGTCTCTAGAATGCGCCGATGTATAATAATATAAAAAGTTGCGATGCGAGCTCGATGCATGTAACACACATAGAGATAGAATATCATATAACTGAGAATTGATTGTGTCTGAGCTACAAGTCATGGCTCTTCTCTTTAGTCTGAACATCAGAGACGCGCGTGTATTACGGGGTCTGTACGTGTGTTTACCTTGGGTGTGGTCTACGCTGTCGCTCGATGCGAGCTGGCTGGGATTGCTTTCCGTCGACTGGTTGGCCATTGCGTTGAGTTCGTGGCTCTGGCGAAGTAGGGACACCCGGTAGAAGTAGTTGCGCCAGAAGTTCTCCTCCGATATTCTGTGGACAAAGAGAGAAAGCTTGTCAGCGACAAGGTGAGCGCTTAGATGAGCGTTTAGATGACACCTTTATATTTGCTCGGGTGAATTGTATCTGATGTGTATCTTCGAGTAGAATTTCGAAATATTATTGAATTGTATAGAAAAAAAAAACAGATACTCTACAGAGTCGCTTGAAGGTATATTGTTTTAATTCGATTAATTAGAACCTAAGAAAGGGGGAAAGCAATTAACTTTCTTCTTTTTATGGTAAACCGATGCACCGGGAAGTAAAAAAGAAATGCTTTTCCGCTTCTATATTGCCTGCTTTATAGCTACGACTCCGTCTATTACTTCTTCTTTTGTTTCCCTCAGCTGTGCGCTGAATTTAATTATTATTTTCTTCGAGAAAAACGATTGAAGAAAGAAAAAAAGTGTCGTGCCTTCTGACGCCCAAGAAACTTCATATTTTTTAATCAATTGGCAAACAATAATAAAATCGACACTTACACTTTGGGGACCAGTTCGAACCTCATGGTCTCGAGATTAGGATCTAAGGCTAGTGTTGCTTGTGCCATCGGCTGAACGGCCTCGAAGTCCCAGGCGAAGTCGACTCCTGGCGGTGGTGCTCTCACGAAGTTACGTCGATCCTGTAAAACGCAAACGCAGGTATGTGAGAATATATAATACGACGATATTAAAAGCGTTAAATTTTCCCTGGGATTTTAGCGGAAAATTAATCGACTGGCTTTATGATCTCTATACTCGCTTCCGCATATATGCGCCGTTATATCGCGAAACTCAATTCCCGCATGATTGAAACTTATGTCGTGATTCTGTTTTAGTTTGCTTTTCATTACGCGCTGTTACGTTATTCTGCCAAGAGTAAACGAGCTTACCTCCGCGATGATTTTTTTTTGTAAAATCGTTGTGTATATATATATATTTATTAAAAATTTTTTGTACGATATTCTGAAATATGCTAATAAAATGCCAATTATCGCGTCATACCATCAACGCTAACGAGAGAAAGCTCGAATAATAAGCGACGAGGGTATATAATTCATTCTCCGCAAATCCATGAGGATTTTCGAAATTCGCAAGAGCGAATATATGAGAATCCTTTCACGCCATTCAATTCGCACATGAAAAACACGCACATTTCGTATATTTGCGTATGAAAAGCTTGGAGAAAAATCAGTTACCATCTCTTTCGGCTTCGATTCCCAATTTCTCGCGTTATCCAAAGCTCATTATACACTCAAAAAAAAAAAAGAAAAAAAAGAAAAAATTGAAAGCGTGTGTATTCACGATAAATAAGATAGATATCACTTGTTGAATACGGCCGGCTATCAGTAAGTCTGTCGGAATTAAATTTTGATAATATCAATGTGTACGATTTAGGATAAAATTAACTCACGGTCGAGAGGGCCAAGCACTCCTCGCGCAGGGCATCCTCGTTGGGCGCGCCGATCCACGGCGCAACTGCCTCGCCCTTCTCGCCAGGTTTACCCGCGATGAACGCCTCCTGTTCCTTGTTCAGCTCAGCTATCAGTCTCTGAAATCGGAATTTCATTATATTAGTTGTATATTCGTTGCTTTACTTTATCGTTTGATAATAAGCTGCACATGCGGCCTGAAATCGAGATCCTTGGAAGAAATTTTTTTATCGGTATGAATTAAAAAGATGTAGATATACAGTAAATTCTTATCAGCGTAAATCAATAGTAATCAACGTAGCGTATATAGGTATATATAGGGATCCACTGAATGAAAATTTAAAAGAGGATGACTTATATAGACACTGCGCGCAATGCATTTAAATAATAAAAGACAGGCTCCCATTGTTCGAACGAACGAAAGGTACGCACGCTATCTCTCAGCTGATAAGTGGAAATCCGATTTCGAATTGTCACGGTTTATTTACCGTTCGGAACTTTGATTAGTTTCTAGGCAACATACAGTGCTTTATATATATATACATATATATAGTTCACACTGAAGCGAGAGAAGCTTCAAGACGACGCGTTCAGAGAATAGTCGTCGAGATTATTATATTATATAGTTCAGTATATATACCAAACAGATGTTCTCGTTTTCTTTTAGAGCCACAAAACTCGTATCCCTCACAATAAACGTCCACGGGTTTAATGAGACTTTATTATATACACGTGCACGTCGTCGTCCACTTTCCGCAGGAGGTCGAGTCCAAATTGTAAAAAATTGAAAAAAAAAAAGTTTTTTCACTATATCTAGAATGTAAAACTATGTGTGACGTTATATAACGTAATTTGAGTGTCGACGAATACGCGCTAGTGGATATTCGTCAAAGGTCTCAAATTCGATTGAACGCGTTTGTTGGTCCGGCAAACGCAATAACGGCGGCTGGAAATTTTCACTCGTGTATACTGTCTCTCACTCTGCAAAGATTGAAATAGCTTTCGGCTATTTTTAATATATTCAAATGGGAAATAACCTACTGACCTTTTCTCAATTTTTCTGATCAAACTAAGTACATTAGTTCTCTCGGCAATAATTGCGTACGAGGATTTTTGTAACCCAAAAAGATATCTCTTATATCTAAAAGGTATATATATATACATCGTTATGAGATCGAAATACGATCGGGTATACGTATGTCCATCTCTGCAGGAGTCTAAAGCAAAGCCAGTCAATAAAATCGAGTCACATCCCTATCGTATTTTAAAGCTCACTCTTTCTCTAGATATACATCCTAAAAATACGCCTCGGGACATTCCTCCAGTTAAAGCAAAACAAGAATCGCCGAGGATCAACGTACCGCCGGCAATAAAAATAGAAATTTCCTTCGAGAAGTAGCGCACGTATATTGATCGGCGAAATCGAATCTAAGAGAGATGATGACGCAACGTGAGGGATTTTCATTCTGAATATATATACTTATATGGTATACATATATATAAAACCTCTCATTCTCCCCCGCTTGTGTAGCTATATATGTCATGCACGCTTTCTAATCAGTCGGCTTTTCTTTCTGATCGTACGTGATGTTTTTTTTTACGATTGCAATGTATGAGAATCTTCTTTTTTTAAAAAAAAGAACGAGAATTAATGGATATTTTTTTAATAGTAGATAGACAGGTATTTATATATATATTAAAAAATCGAAAACTTGAATACGCGTCTCTCCTTCCTTAATAGTATTTTTTATCCTATCTCGTATTATACGGCTCCATTAAAGTAAATCGTATTTTATTAAGCTGTTTTTAAAGCTCCAACAGTTTCTCGGTCGCCGGGGAGAAGATTGCCATCGCGACGACGTTCCGGCGGAGCAGCTGCATTTTCTACCCAAGATGAATTATTTATCGGCTCCTATTTCAAGTGCAGCATTTCTCTCGATTCTTGTCATCGCGAGACTATACGTATTATATATGTATATACATAGCCTCTATAATAATAATACTCATTTTATTATCTGGCGCATGAATTTTGAAGTAAAAGACCTCAAATTACTCGAACAACCTTCCTTTTCGCGTTAACATTATTTCCTCGTCAGTTATCATCACACACCCGACATCCCTTGGAAGAAGAGTAAACACCGCGAGGAAATCGCCGAGCAATGAATATAAAAGCGAAGAATACAAGCAGAGGAACAAATCAAGCGTATATAAAAAGCGACAATCGTCGTTATCGATTGCGAGTTTAACCTAGTTCGCCGATAATCGCAAAAGAAGAAAAAAAATATATATATATATATCGAAGTATATGAAGAACGAAAGTGCGGGTACGTAATGGAGCTTACCTGACGCACGTCCTCCTCAATCTGCATCTGCGGGTGACGAAGAAAAGTCGTCGTGATTATTCTCGTAACCGCGCAGTGGAACATGTTGAAAGAGGGAAATGCGCGCGTGCAGTAGTAGTAGTAGTAGTATATATGTATATATACATCAGCCGCGACGACGGCTGTTATGTCCTTGGGGACTTATTTGCCGGGAGATTTCATTTGGACGGCTGATGAAAATATTGGATGACGGATGTCGAGGGGAAAAGCTTCTCTCTCTCTCTCTCGAGCTTGAGCTTTTCAAGCACAGAGGGGAAGAAATGAGCTGTTGCAATAAGACTCGCGCGTGCAAGCTCTGCGCATATTGCTTGGGATTATTAAGCACTACGGGGTTTTTGAGAGTATAGATCAATCGGTTGAAGCTTTAATTGAGCTTGAAAGAATGAAGATTTTTTTTTTTTAATTTCGAATTATTTTATACATTTTGTGTAAAAAGCTAGTCTACCGTGTAATGCATTTAAACTTCTTAACAATTTATCAGTCGAAACGCGTAACGATGTTACACGTGTTGAACTGATAAAATTTCATAACTAACGAAACAATTTCATTAAAATATTCATTCCCCATCACTATATACATAAAGAAGATCCAATGAATTCCCCACCAAAAGCCAGCTCGTAAAGCAATTAGAAAAAAAGCGCAGTACAGCAGCAGCACGTGCGGCCTGCATATCCAAGTAGAACAGCACCGAGTTCGGTCAGACGCACGTCCACTATATACACATGTATATATCCGAGATGTATTCGCGCGGCGTGAATTCATAAACTTTAATCGCTTGCAGTCGGATCTTCTTTGCAATTCTTCCTCTACTATACCTACTGTGTGTAGATCTACATGTATATATATATATATATATATACAGGAAAGTAGCTTAGAAATAGAAAGAGCAGCGTATATGCTAATGAGACGGGTTAACCCGGGCGAGCTCATCGTGGAAACAACGGGAGGGGTTTATAACTTTTGAGCGGCAACTTTAAATGGAGCTCTTTATTAGCAGTGGAGTGCATCGATGCCGAGAGTTATATATTCGAATTTTAACCGAGTCTTCGTTGTAACGACTTTTGCATTGAATTAAGAGTAATGAGATGAAGATTCAGTTTGGAATTTATTTACATATTGCCTGTTTGTGTGTTTGTATAATATAGCAGCATCATTCAAATATAGAAAGCTTGTATACACACATGATACTTAAAAAGCACAGCCGTAAACAACAAAAATTTACGAAACATCAGTCACACTCGTAATAAAAACACTCGATAAAAGAGAGTGTAATAGTAATAAAGTTCGTTTGCAGCAAATCAAAGAAATAACGACAGCGTAGAGTTATACGCAGCGTAAACGCGACAGTATTTATTAATCCCTCCTACTGGTATTCGCTTGTTTTTACGGGACGTTTTAAAGTCTTTCCGCGAAAAATCGGGCGTATCGGCAATCTCGAGCCCCATAAAACACGCTTCTGCCGACGACGTATATAATCTCTGCCTCCTTCACGGCGCGCTTATTCGAATTTATCAATCGCACGTCACTGCAGTAGCAACGCGTGACTTACTGCTTTGTGTGAGAAGCTCGTAAAGCTGTCGCTTTTGAAATTTAGAAATAAACTTTTTGTCTATGTACACGTTTTCTTTTTCCTTCTATAAATTATATGTAATTTTATTATTGCTGCAGTATAGTAGAGAACGTAGGATTTGGAAGAATGTGAAGAATGAAATTGAAGCTTTAACAAAATACACCCGTCAAACTTCAAGACGTTCTACGTATATATAGCTGTGTAAGGAAATGCATACCAAGTGCCTCCCCGAGAGAGCCGTGTGTCTTATTAAATTCAACATGCGTCGGATCAACCGCGCAAATTCAAGCGGAGATGCCGTACATGTCATCGTGTGTTCCTCTAAACTTTTGTTATTCGATTTAAACAAAAAAAAAGTATATTATGTTTGAAAGTTTCGCTTTGAAAGCTAGTTTATAAATCCCATAAATAACGAAAAATACAAAGTAAATATTATATAATGAGCGCGAAAATTATCATCCTCATCGAGTCGATCTCGTGTATAAGACAGAAAGTCATGAATCCCCGTCTAGTCGAAGCCGCAGTAGCGCCGACGGAAGTCGTCGTCGACGAGTTGGCCGCGGCTGAATGTGGGTCAGAGGAGCGCGAGCTGTCCTGACCTACATGACTCGCGGCAAGTCGTGACGTCAGCCTTTACAGCGTCGCCACTGCGGCTTGTGCTCTTTGGTTATTTCAACTGTGTTTTAGCTTCTTTTTTTTATAAGAAAGAAGTATCTACAAGAGACTTTCGATTGTTATCGTTCGAATTCTTGCGGTCGCTGATATTCGGGCAATTTGGATTCATATCTCTTGGATGAAATAATTTTCTTTTTTTTTTCTTAAAAAAGTGAAGTTCTTTTTTTTCTCGAAAATGAAAACTGTTGAAAAAGGCTTCACTTTATCTTGAAGAATTCTTCAGGCCAGATGTACACGAAAATAGACGTCGTTCATTCCAGATTCACGAACCGGTTAATTTTAACTCTAAATCAACGACCCTCTCGTAAAGTCTCTTTATACAGCCTTGGAATATATCGAGTGTCAACATTTATACACTCCATTCAACAGCAGAAGTTTGTATACAACAAACAATTTCAGGTTTTAATGACGAAGAGTAGCTTATAACTTGAAAAGCCTCTGCGCGAGATCTCGAAAAACTTGTCTCCCGCAATTATTTGCCAAAAGCGACAAAACAGATTACCGCTAATTCCGAGAGAGATAGAGAAAAGACACTATAGGTATATATACACTTGTTGCGATAGGCGTCGACGCAATTTTCCCGGGACGTCCGATTAGCCCAGTTTCGCGCGGGCTGCACCTGAGTTTCTTTCTAATGAGAAGTATTCGGTTACTTCTCGCTCGAATTAATAGTGATTATTCGGACGATTAAAAGCTGCGATATCGGTTGCTTCTATATAACAAATCGACTTTAATTAATCGCTCGTCAAATATCAACCTCAATAAAATTATACAACGTGTTATGTTCTTATTCGAGAAAAAGCTATACTAATGACCCAGAATCAATCTACGCTGCAGCGAATCCCATAATCTTCAATCTCTCGGAAGATTGTTCAAAGTGTATATGTATACGTGCGACCCCGCGTACTTGGCGAATTTTATTGTACTTTACGAGCGCAGTATAGTGTAAGAGAGAGAGATATTTATCGTCGTTGGCCTATCCGGCCTTATTTCCAGCACGTTTTCGGATTAAGCTTCACGTGAATTGAATTATGTACTACTGAGATTTATGATTATATTTATAATAATATTGAAAAACAACAATGATTTGATATATATGTCTATATACACACGCACTAACGAAAACAGCGCACGTGCGTGTTGATTTACCGGGAAATCATTATCGTCATTCATTCGAGTGTTTTATTTGATTTCCGCTATATACACGGGGAGGAAAAGCGAAATGTTTACTCGGTGGTCAGGTGTAATTGTTTTCCATTATAGCGCAACAGAGTAAATGTTTATCGTGCGCGCGGTGCGAATGCTTGATGTATAATAAAAATATCGATATACAAGTTTACCAAACTCACGTTATATACGCGGACATTCAGGATTAAAAAGCAATGTTCTTTATATTGCCGAAATTTATTTTTCCCAATGGAATGATTTCCTTGGAAAATTAACGATCTCGAACGTCGTGCAGACTTTTCCGAAAGATAAAAAAGCAAGTGAAAAGAAGTGCTCCGTACACGTCCGTATCTTCATTCTATTCTCTTTTATTTATATACCTATTAACAGAGAAAACATCCGTATCATTACCGTAAGTGCCAGCATCTACGCATTGTGCAGCTGCACGTAGCTGTATATAGCAAAAAAAAAAAAAAAAAAGTCGAGCAAAGAAAAAAAAAACATGTGTGTGTGTCCTGCTTGCTGATTCATCGCATGCCAGAGGCGAGACTAAGCCAGTATAGAATAGCTCGTGTGCGCGAATAAGCTGCGCCTGTTCGTGCTTGATCGCCGCGAGCTTTATATGTATATATGTATCTCACAAAAGCTGCCGAGAGAGAGAGAAAGCTATAAAAAAAAATGAGAGAAAGGGCTGTTGCTGTGTGTATCGATTTACCTGATTGTTCACCTGCGACGTTGTGTAAGAGTATATATAGTGGTGCGGTGTTGTCCGTTGTGTCGTGTGCGTGTATTTTGTGTCGGACATGAAATAGAAAAAGATTTGGTTATTGTTTAGTCGTTGCGTGGATGTGTAACTTTTTTTTTGTAATAGCGGTTGGGGAGTTAAAAGCTCGGGGGGATGCAGAACTGTGCGGACGGTTATTTGAGAGCTGAAATTGGTTATTGAATTTTTTTTTCCGCTTGTTTCGCGTTGTCTGACCAAAACGAGCTGGTACTACTTGTAGGTATAGAAATGTAATGTGGTTTTGATGGAGAGAGAAATTGTATTAAGGTGGAGTAAAAGGTAAGTGTTTGCTCAGATGCTCGAATTTCAGTTGTTTACTTAATTGATTTTATAAGCTTATATAGTTGCGAATATTGGATATTAAATTGAAAAAAGGATTATTCCATCTATACTTTTCATCGATAACAAAAAATCCAACGCCTTAACATCGATCGAAAATCTTCGACAAAAAGACACCATTACGTTATCTCATCTAATAATAACATTACCACCAACAAGATTAAAAAAGACCAACGAAAAAAAAATCCAGCTTCATTAAAAAAGAAAACAAGAAGTAGAAGCAAAACTGTCCTCCTCATTACAGAAATAACAGCAGCAGCAGCGCGTGACTAGCGAAACCAGCACACAAAGGCCCTCATCGCCGATTTCGTCCATTATCCACGAACTCTCTCCACACATATATAACGAACGTCCGGCCACATATGTGTTTACGAGCGAAACTTGCACATGCACAGAAGGAGGCCGATATATAGACACGAGTAGGAGGAGGGATGAAGCGACACGAAAAATAAAATGCCACTATCGGTTTTGGCACCTCTTCGGTGTCGGCTGCTGCTGCTGCTGCTGCCTGCGCAAGGATATGCGGCTCACGGAGGTTAATTCGATATATAGGTAATACGCAGAGAGTTTTGTCGCTGTTCTGCTGCTGATGTGCTTCGTGAATTTCAATTTGATGAAGAAAATTCATTTTTCGAATTAAAAAAAAAGAAGCCAATCTCTCGATTCTTTTCAACGTATAGAGAGAAATATAACGCAGCGAAAAATAGCGAAGCTTTACAAAAAAAAAAAAAAAATCGTCCCACACGTGCCTCGCTTTCAAAAGACACGCGCGTGTGCGGGTACATCCCGCGTGATTGTCCTTGAAAGGTCAAGGGACAAGGTGCGTGCGTTTATCGATTTTGGAGCGTCTGTCTAGCCTATAGAGAAGAGAAGAAGATCCACCAATTAGAGATATACACGCGATATCAGTTATACAAATTTATACCCGTATAAAGCTTCTTAATTATTTCTTCGAAGAAGCTCGGCAAAAGCGAAGCATCAATTAAGTCGTATGACAAAGAAGACTGCACCAACGTTTTGTGCACATCAGGAACTGACTTTTGTCGTTGTTGTTCCGATGTCAAGCGCTGTATACAGTGGCTTTCCGCGCGCTTAACTTGTTTTTCGTGCTGCTGCAGTGTATATATACCTAGGTTGGAATGCGATTGTTTTGCCGAAGCAATTAGCCGCTGGTTTTGTGGCTATGCGCCGGTTAAAGGAGATCGAGTTAGCGGCTTGTTTAGAGAATTTCTAGGTGAATTGTATTATAGGACCATAAAGGATCGTTTCTATATAACCATCTTAAACATCCGCCACTCTCTTTTGTATATAGTTTATAATTTTATCTCATACTTAGAAAATTCAAAGTCTAAAGAAAAACAGATGTATAAACGTCAATGAAGCTCACATTGTTATAAAAAGCTCGACACGTGTACACTTGCTCAACAAAACCAAAGCAAGAGGAGAGAGAGAGAGTAGTCGAAGACGCGGCGCGTAACTCTCTGCGCCCCTTTCTCTCTCTCACTCTCGAGCGCGAGTGCGATCAATACCAACTGTCCCTATTCTTCGGAGGGGGTCGCGCCGGCAGCGCTGCTGATGCTCTGGCCGCGATCGCACCGCGGAGACGATGAACTAGACCCCGTTTTTCCCTCTATACTGCGCTGGAATTTAACCCTGATTTCGGCGGTGTATATACATATAGGCCTATGCGTGGTACATTCTTATTTTTTTTTTTTTTTTTTTAAATCGATGTCTATAAGTAGGTATATTTGATAGTTTGAGCCTTTTAAGCAATTACTCGCAGCTATTGATCGGTGCAGAAGTGATTTATAAGCGTAGGCGTCGTCGCACACGCATAATTGATGCGCATATGCAAAGGAGAAAAACTTGCGGACGGCTTGTGTCTCTAGCTAATTGTTCAATGAGTTAATTGACGAGATGCTCTCGTTAATGTTGTATTAATAAACCATCGGCGGTGCAACTTTGTAATCGATAATATTAGAACACGTGCGCGCACTGTATAGTGGCTGTGCTTTCGAACTATATGGTAATCAGATAATGAATATATATTATACTATGTGGAGCAACGCCTTTTATTTCGATGTATGTGATATTACATTAGTCGGAGAAGATAAAATCGTTGCGTGAATATTTTAGGCGGATAACGAGCGTGAAAAGTCGATTAGCTGATAAGGGATCTGAATCTGGGAATTATACTGATGGTCTCTTAAACGACACGTTATTTTCCCGGTTGAATGTATATCGATCCTTTAAATGCTTAATTAGTTTCTTGAACTGTTAACGTTCAAACGAATCTTTACATTATGTATAACTGTATAAAAAGATTTTATATACAAAAATATATTATCATGAAACCAGCTCGTCCACTTTCTTACTGCAAACATTTAATCAGCTAGAGCTTTCTCGACATACCCAGAGGAGCTTTCGCATACATCTTTCACGTCTGTCCGAGTTGGGCAATCATCAGAAAGCCGCCAAACTCAATTATCTACCATATTTACCCACGATGTTTAACTGCGTACGTTTAAATAATATTACCAAAATACTCAAAGCATCGTCTCATTCACTAGAGATATCGTCGCGATGAAAATTTTCATAAAACACAGTTCATTCGCAGCAGCTTTTGTTCGTTATTACCACAGCGCGAAGGTCGAAAGATGCATTTTCCACAAGAAGAAAAAGAGCGATTAATTCGGACCTTGAGCACCGGCCAGTTCTCCTTTGCAGAACAGGGACAAAATGACGATCTGCATCACGATGAAGAACTGCAATACGAAACGACATGTGAGCTTAAAATGAATCTGACTTCTGGAATACACGAAGTATTTCACCTCGATTTTTTGCACGATCGCAATTTTCAGTCTGACTCTGAAAAGAGAAAAAAAAATTGAGACATCTAGCAGAATCGAAAACAACAAGCATCCCTAACACGCCTCGAGCTTATCTTATTCCGAGCAGACACTCGAATCCTCATAGGCTTGGCGAAGAACATCAGGGCGTCCCCTTCGCTCAGAGCGACACTCGCTCCATCGATTTTTCTGCGGAGCCAGCTATATAACGTGAATCAAGATCGCGCTGCTGCGAAAGGCCTCTCGAGGACCCTCTATATATATACATCCCCTGGGTGGCTATATCACACGTGAGGGAATTTTTCTGCGTACAGCCTGGAAAATTCGACGTCTGTGCGATTATAGTTATTCCTTTTTTCTTTGTTTTTTGAGAGAGTCAGTATATACCGTTATGTAGAATAATCTTGCGCATTTGTATCCGAGCGACGATAAAATTCATCGGAATATCCTGGGAAAAAGTCGAGAGCGACGCTAGTTTGCCTATATAAGGTTTGAAGAAGTGTAAAATGTCGATAGTTTTGAGAAGAAATAAGTACAGGGAGATAGCAGTAATTTTGCTTATCTGATGTATATCGTAGTTTCTAAAGGAGAACTTTATACTTCCAGTGTATAATAATAAGGTTACTTTATCCAACTTCGAAAGTTTAGATCAATGGGTGTAAGCTATGTATAAACATTGTGCAATTTTTTCCATGGACAGCCTTATATTGCATCGTTACTAAACAGTCGAGCCCTTTGACATTTTTTACTGATATACCTATACGCATAAACGACGACGTGAAAGAAAATAATGACGTTAAAAAAATTACCATGTAATTTTTTTAATAATTCAGGGCATAAATCGAGCTTTAACGAGCTTTTTAGACGCAGCGTTATAAAAGTTTCAGCTAATATACGAACGAAGTAAAAAGCCTCATAAGCGTTGATTCTCATTTACTTATTACTGCACCACTAAAATAAAACACGTTCAACTCGAAAGCATCGGTTACACTGAATAGACAGAATTTTTAACAGCTTCCAGCAATTTCTTCCAAGGCATAAAATGCATATTAATAGAAAAAAAGCTCTCGAGTCTATAGGCTTTCGTCTCGTATAAATAATTCATTCGCGAGAGACATAATTAGACTTGATTTAGGTATACTCGATGCTTCGCGCGAAAATGACGAAAGGTTGTAAGAATATTTATATAGAGGAAAGAGACTACTCACGTTTTCTTCGACGGTCTTCTTGATTTTAGCGCTGGCCTCGGCCACGGACTTGCCGGCTTTGTTCACTGCGCTGTACAGGAAACCGCCCAGGCTCTTGGCGCCCGCAAGCGCCTTCGTCGACACTGCAAAATTAAGATAGACCCGGTGGCTGCGTTATTCTTCGTTTCTCAGCTACGGACTTTTTTTTTGTTTTTATATAGAAGAGAGGGAGATGTATATATATGTACAGTCTTTTTTAATTTCCTTTTAACTTATTCTAAAATTTAAGCGGAAAATGTTGCTTTGAAAAAGCCGACAGGGTATTCACAAAGAGCTGCGAAAAGAGAAAGAGCCTTTAGGGTGGAAATAATTTTTTCAAAGTTTGCTGGACGAGTGTGTAAAGTAGAATTATTATACTTGAATAAGTGACATGCAGTTATAACGGTCATACGCTATTTTTACACTGTCGCTCACGGAATAAGACTGTATATAACGTGTAAATTTACCAGTTACATTGAGTCCAGCTGAAATATAACACTTTAATGTATACGTATATTATACTTTTCTACTGTACTACAGACAAATGATCTAAATAAACAAACGCTCAACACACATCATTCAGAAAAAATGCACCACAATCAACATTACTTCATTTTTCAAAATCACATATTCGTACATTTAAATTTGTCAATAGAAATAAAATGCAGTATAAGTATAATATTCTAAAGCAAGAAAACGAGCTGTATTGTCGTCGGTGCTGCAGCTATAGACTCCCCGGATGGTCCAACTGATGCATATCGATCTCATCAAAAAGCTTTTGAAGATCGAAATACCCAGCATTCATACAGACGCCGTCGTATATATCCGAACAGAAATGCACCGCTTCGACTATGAAAAGAGAACTCGACTCTCTCTCTCTCTCTCTCACTCAGAAGAGTTACACACTTTGCTTTTACAGTCGAGGCAGCGCTGAAAAAGGTAGTCACACGGCGGTTGCAAAAACTTTTTCATCGAGCACATCTCTCGTGTTTTCTTTTTGCAATTCGTTCGGTAAAAAGTTGGCAGTTGCTTTATACTTCATCTTCTATAAAAGCCAAACACTTATACGTATATACTCGTGTTTTTGCATCACTTTCAGCTTTTAATTAAACTTTGCGACGACGACGTCTGACACAATTACATTTATGCGTAGGACTGTTATGTGGCTTGCTCAAAGACGTATAACATTACTTTTGTTCATAATGAAATAATTCTCTTCGCTCTTGAGTATTGTTAGACTGACGTACCTTTTCATATGAAAATACTTAAATATTAGTCTGAGGTATTATTAAAGGCGCCTCGAGTACGCTTTTTTTTCGAAATCCTGAAGAGACTAAAAATAAAAATCGGTTATTCGAAAATCAGAGACTAGTTTCTAAAAAGAAGTAGATGAATAGAAAGATTAAAAAGTGCGCTAAATTTTTCTTTTAACCTCTACGGAGCTTTTTCTACCAGGATTTTCAACAAGCTGAAAATTTAAATGACTAAAAGTCGTAAACTAATTTAGGAGGTTTAAAGAGTACTACTAAATTTAATGGACGTATTTGAAGAGCGACCGTTGAAAAGAAGTTTTTTTTTTGCCATGTAATGCGATTTATTTTTGTTGACATAAAAAGTTGGATCAAATCTAAGTGAGCAGCAGTAAGCTAACTTTGCTAACTTAATTGAGCTTAAGTTAAATGCATTAGGCGCCTAATGATTGAGAAAAAGAAAATTTAATGTACATATAAGAAGATTTAACTAGTTGAACTGGCTATGTAATAAGCTATGTAAAGAAATCGAAGAAATCGTAATCTAATCTTTATTAATACTGTTATTGCAACTATAATAGTGTCAATTAATATCTCAAGACTGTGAAAATCAATAGATGAGATGATGCGGGCAATTACATCGTCGATTGCCAAGATGTTTTTGTCTATTTTTACTATATAAGAAGCCGTATACTTGCTTCCGTTTTAATCAGACTATCGATCCTCCAACTAAATGAAGTCATCAACAGTTAAATATACTCTCTTACATGAAG
Source organism: Cecidostiba fungosa (assembly GCA_900474305.1). Lineage (NCBI taxonomy): Eukaryota > Metazoa > Arthropoda > Insecta > Hymenoptera > Pteromalidae > Cecidostiba > Cecidostiba fungosa. The sequence goes on from UCOJ01000040.1 coordinate 153,577, forward strand.
TTTTTTTTTATTAAAACTATGATTTCTTATTATCATCATCTCCTTTATATAATGGCATAACTTGCATCATTTCTTTTATGATTATACAAGAAATTGACCTTGAAAAGGATATTTTAAAAAAATGTTAGTTTTATCGAAAACTAGAGCATCCTATAATTACTATGCATCAGTTATTTTTAAAAAAACGTATACGCTTACGCACTCGATCTTACAGAAGCATGCAAAAGTAGCCTTAAAAAATTAATAAGTTCTAATTGAGAGTAAAATTACTAGATTTTACATTCCAAATTTGAATGAATACAAAATACTATTTTCAAGACAGCCATCATAAGCCAAGAACCAATACGACAAACTTGCAATTTTCACACACAACTTTGAAAAACTTGTTAACAAGACGAAAGCGCACTAATTCCAGGAGTAAGTATGCTCCCACTAATAAAATCTACTTTCTCGAAAGCTTCATCGCGTATATAGCACGTGCAAGTATATATAACCCAATTTATTTGATTAAATTAGCATAAAGGGAGGACTGATGCTGGCACTACTAAACCTACGTTCTAATCTTTATAAGTGCAGAGTTCATTTTCCTTCCATCAGACGACTCGAATTAAAATAAATCACGTCCTCTATTCTCAAGCCTCTATAAATTCCATTCTCTTTATAAACACCAAGAAAACGTTTCTCCCTCTCGTCAAGCATTGAAAAATTCAGGCATCAAGTTCGCTCGCAGGCAAAACACACACACCCACACATATAGTCTTCTCCTCGGGGGCACGTGTGTCAAGCGTACAAAAGAGGGCTCGCAAAGTGCGCGCGATGAAAGCCAAGTTTGTGCAAAAGAAAAGAGTATAGGCGAGCAAAACCTACCGGCGCCGAAGGCCTGCTGTCCGTCCTTGTCTTCGGTAGGTGTGCCGGCAAGACTTGCCGGTCCACTGTCAGCTCCACCGGTCGCACTGAAATCATCGAGCACAAAGACATATGAGAAAATGTACTTCAAATCCCGAATCACGCAAGCAACGACGACGACTTTCGAATAAGTCGTCAGATATTTTTTTTTTTTTTTTTTTATTATATACGTCGTTGTTGTGTGTATACATACGCACTCCTCTGGCAAACTCATACTATACACGTGGGGAGAAAAATTGCAAGTGGAAATTTATATATTAGAGCCAAGGCCGGAAAATTTGCACTTTAATTTTCTCCCACGGCTTTCACGCTCTCTGCTAAATTGAATCTCTCGCACTCGCCCGCTCGGTATACTATGCATAGGTATATGATATTGAAATACAGAGTATATATATAGATAAAATGTGCACGAAACAAAGTGTGCGTGCGCGTGTACTGACGCTATAAAGTGACTAAAAATGCAATCTAGCTTCTCTATTAAGCTATTATATATTGGAGTATAGATGTAGCATTCGAGTCTAATATAACTATATATAAAATAGAGAGATTTCGCTGCGCGTGGAAGCCATCAGATGAAATCTTGCAAACGAAATAATAGCATCAAGTCTACTTAATTCCACTCGAAGCGATCTCTCACTGTATATTAACACACGAGTCTTGCTCGTTCACTCAAAAGGGTGTCAGCAGCATCACTCTCTATATACACTTCCAGAAATACAGAGACATCGCATCAGCAGTAATCGGATAGATACTCTTAAGTATAGGTATGTACACCCTGTCGCGGCGAAACAAAGGAGCTTCGCTCATTAATAGGAGTAACTGTATAGCGGAAATCTCTCGCTCTCACTGATGATTACGAGTCCGAACAATCCATTTGCGGTGACGGCGTCTTTCACAGCAGCGACTTTGTTTCTCCGCGACCGGCTGTATATACCTATATGTAAGCACAATGGAGCCAAAGACGTGGAAGAGAAAGAGATAGAGAGATTAAGAAAGAGAAATACACCGGCATTGATATATATATATATATAGGGAGTGTAATGATTGACATCCGGAGCACGATACGAAGAAGAATGAGACAATGGTATGATAATTTAATATCAGAGACACGGGCTGCTTTATTCGATTGCACGTGGAATTTCGTTTGTTTATATATACTTGCGTTAGCAGCTTTTGTTTAATGCTTTGAAAAAAAAAGCAATGTATATTGTGAAGGAGGACAATGTTATTATTCGTGTGGTTACTTTGTATACGAAATTTTAAGCGCGAATATTCAACAAATAATTAAATTGTTAATTGAATATTCAAAAGAAGGTATTTAAAGCGTATCGTCTCGACTTCATGAATTCTATTATCATTACAAATATACAGGAAACAGGGCAAGGTTCTACCGGAAGTTTCTCATACGCGTAATATGCACACACAGTTTTACTCGCTGCATCCCTTTTCCAACAAGTGACTACGACAAGATTAAACGTCGTTTCTCTCTCCTTTGTATAGTGTACTGACTTAACCAATGCAAGCAAAAGTTGATAACGGAAAATCCCGTGTTATTTTTAACATTATTCCTTTTTTGTTTGAAACGAAAAATGTAAGTATAAATCTGCAGGTACAGTTTGAATGCAATTATGAATCATAATTCGTATATACGCAAAAAAAAATTTAACCTACTTATATCTGCGAGAAGTTTGAAACAATGCACTGTGGGAGTTATGAAATGCATCCGAACAATATATATCTGTTTACAGTGCAAGCAGACAGGGAGCAAGTGGTTGGATGTATATTGTTGGTATATACTTAACCATAGAGAAAAATAAAATGCGACAGGTATTATAATGTGCATACAAAAATATTTCTGACATTTTTAAAAGATGCAAGTTTTATTCAAACATTTGCTTTTCTATGTTAAAACGAACGACTTTAAGCTTATGTTCTTCATAAACAGGGTTCTGAAATCTACTTTTACTTAATCTTCATAGACTTTGAAGAAATAGAGTGTAACGAATAAAACAACGTAAGGAGAAGAAAAGGAGAAATCAACATACAGAAAAAAAAAATAGGCAAAGACTCAAAGATACGCACACCAAAAATTCATTCAGAAATGGTGATATCATCAGTCAATGAATTTATAAATTCTTAAAGTCAACGATCATAACTGAAACTTGACTTTAAGAAACCCCGTGAACTCTCCCAAAATGAATGAGAATCAAGAAAAAAGTGACAGAAAGAGAAACAGAATACAATATAGCATAGTATAATAATAGTAATAATAATAATAATAATAATAATAAAAAAATAATAATAATTATAATAATAATAGTAAAAAATAGATGCAACTCGGAGATAATATAAAAACCATGAAGAGATCAATCAATAACGAGATCTCTCATCAGGGTGGCACAGGGTCAAAGTATACAATAAAAAAGGGAGTATAGGGCTGCGGGCGGCGTGTATGTACACACAAGACACCTCGGAGAGAGACACAGAGAGAGTACGGCTGTCCGCTGTCACGTACCCTGCGACCCACCTGCTTGCGTCATCGTCTTTTACGTGTTCTGTGCTAGCCGCGGCGGGATCCCGCGTCGCCGGTTCCGGTACAGTAGCGTCGGCTGCCTGTTGCAGGCTGGGGTCACCCTCCGGGGCGGCGGCTCCGCCACGGTTAAGCCCGGGAATGCCACCGCTCAGCCAACCGCTCATCGACGAGGCTACCTGCGACTTGACACCCGCTAGCATTTCCAGCTTGCTGCTACCTTTTGTTGGGCTGAAATCAGAAGAGATAAGAGCTTTTATTATTATTGTGTGAGTATGAGGTAAATGATTTTAGCTTATAGCTATTCGGTGTATCGTGAGTTACTTTATGTATTATTATATCACTGCGGAAGTAGTCTGAGGCTGTGAATATTTAATGTATATTGTTTACGTGCTTATTGGATGCTACGAAAATATTTTACCGAACAATTCTGACATTTTTTTTTTTTTTTTTAAATTAATAGTGAAATGTCCAGTATAAAATGTAAAGTTATTTATTGCTGCAGTAGAAATAGTTTGATACGCTCAAACACGACTGCAACGGCGCGGATATAAAGTTGTCGGTTGTTTTGTTTACTATACTCGTGCAAAATTTGGTTTCTGTCATATATAACAACACGAATAAACTGTACTATGTCTGATGGTAATCAGACCATCTGTAGTATTCAAGTGCACTCGTATGTACACTCTCTGCGCTGTGACAAAACTATGTTTACTGGACCCATTAAATTGAACTGTTGGTAGATGTAAATTTACAGGTGAATAGCGATTGCGAATGAAAAAAAGCAGTGTAAATGGATTAAAAATATGTTGAATATTACTAGAAGATATACAGTAATATAACTCGTTCCACGGATTTCAAAATATATAAGTATCCTAAAATTCATTTTAATAGTTATTCCGATATATTTGTCAGATATAAGAGAGTATAGATCATCAACTATTTCTCATTTTTTATAAAGTAAAAATCATTTAAAAGGCTATAATACAACTGTACTACTAACAATTGTCGTTGAAGAAGTTCAGTGACAAGCGCTAAACTGTTCGGTGCCGTTTTCCCAAATTACTTTGTACGGCCGAATGCGCGCGAAAGCTCTCCCGGATTAATTAATACCAAGTAATAGAAAACAACGGAAGTTTATTTGTGCAACAAAAGTTGTAAGAGAGTAAGAAAGTTTTTCTTTCCGTTTATATAGTCATGAAACTAAACCAACCATCTGTAGTCAAATGATTGGATGGATGAGCCTAATTTAAAGTTTACAGCGAACACCTACTGACACAATAGCTTCAGAGAATAAATACGTCCGCATCATGACGCAGGTACTAGTTTACTATGCTATAACACTTTACATTTGAAAATGGGACTATGCAATATAATCTTCTTTTTTTTTAATTTGTGTTTGAAGTATATGGCTAATATAATGTGGAATTGGCAATATGGGAAATGAGTAATTTCATTTACATTTAATCTTTTAGTTTGTACTTTCCCTTTTTACGCTTTGGTCCCTAAACGAATTTACTTTTAATTTTGGGTCAAGATAGCAAATTGAGTTGCACGAATCAATAAAAACATTATCAAATAAAAAACAAAATTTTTCAATTTTAAAATTTAGTCTAAATTTTAAAAGTGAAAAATTTTACAATTAATTTTTATCGAACGATTAAGCCGATCGTTATATCTAGGTGCATCCATAACAAGAGCCTTAAATACAGTTACAAAAGTGCATCAGCCATGATGTACATACACAAAGTATCTAACGTAACTGGGAGTAACTATTATAATCGTTAAGTAATCTAACTAGTGCAAATGCGCTCCTCTTCTCTATATACTAGTCTACAATGATATAACAGTAACGCGTACAAATCGCTCTTACATATACTCTTTTGATTGTAACGTTTTCTGCTTAACACTGCTTTTCTATATAAGCTTATGAAATGCCATGAAATTTTGACGAACTATGTTATTGTTTTGTATAGAAAATTCAATCGATATAACGATCATCATAATCACATTAAAACCGGATACTGACATGAAAGATTGATTATGTATCAAATATTAATTCGACGACAACGAAACAAAAGCTAATTTATAATCCACACAATAGTATACTATGCGACTATCGACGTCTCACATTGTATTTGAGAATGTTGGAACTTCATTATTATCTACAAACGTCGACAAAACAATATAGATAGCAATCAAAATTTTCAATTCAACGAAAGCTAATAATCCACTACAATATGATATACCAGACAATACCAACAATATTACATCATCGATTAATAATCGCATCATCGAAACAGCAAAGTCAAAAAATGTCTCCATCAGCCAAAAATCACAGCAGCGCGACATCAATCCGCGCAATCTCCATCTCTCTCGCCGTCCGCTCCAGAAAAATCCTCTCGTATAAAGAAAAAGCAAAAAAATAAAAAAAAAAAAAAGCTGCGCGCGCGAAGAGCCGCTGGATGATCGTCAAGTCAACTGTCAAGGCGAATCGATCGAAAGCAGCTGCTTCTGCACGGCTGCAGCACGTATCGCCCACCCACGCGGCCGTCTTTCACCCCCTCCTTTTAAAGGCTGCAAGTGTCGCCCCCCCCTCCTCCCCCTCTATAGTACTATTGACAGGTTCTCACTGCCGCAAAGAGGGGGTGTACATCACATATTATGCGCCGAGAGAGAGGACCAGTGCAGCCGAAATCGTTACTTCGTAGCGCCAGGCTGATACTACTACTACTACTATTATATATGCATCGAGTATTTCCGCTTGATTACTCGTACATATAGCTGATGCTCTTTTTATCGGGGGAGAGGGACGAATGTTTAGCGAAGATAGAACGAAAATTAAATCGAGCCGCGGGAATACGATGTATATATAATGCTATGTATGAAGAAATTAATAACCTCTCTGTTTACCACCCGCGCGCGCGCACTTTTATCTGACCCAGAATGCAAATTCTTCGCTCTCTTTCTCTCTCTCTCTATGCTGAGATAAATTTCGTAGCTCCGTACCGATATTATTTAATCAATAAATAATGACATGTACCGAGAGAGAGAGAGAGACAGTATATACTGTGTAGAGTGAGAAAATCAATGTTGCAAAGGCGGATTATATTCGCGGCTGGAGTAAGTTATAAAAGAGAGAAGAGAATCGTTCCTGCAGCGGCGGACAATAAATAAATTTCTCTCTGCGGAACTGAGATACCGATAACAGCCCTGTGTATATAAATGTGTGTATTTATACTCCATACTATCATCGCGTGATTGATGAACGATTCGTTCTTCTGCTATATATGAATGATTTCATTTTAGTGTCTATGTAGTATATCTACATAAAACGACCTTGAGAAACATCCACTTTAATTTTTGGATAATATAAAAAAGATACTTATAAACCGGCTGATTAAGTTTCGCGTGGTATAGAGGACCTCAGCACATAGCAAAAGCAGCTTCTCGGCCGATCAATACACACAGGGGGGCCGCCGATATACCGGCCCCGCAGTTGAGTCTACATCACCCACACATTTCTCCCGATACGATCTTTCTCTCTCTCAAGCTTTTTTCCGCTCATTAATCTCCGTGATTACACGTCAAAGGATGCGTCCATGACGAAGAAAAGCTCGAGTCGAAAAAAAAGAGCAGAAAAGTATTATAGAGTTTGGTCGTTACGTCGCTTCTCGCGAACAGAGAGAAATATCGATTTCCTACAAGAGAGTGAGAGAGAGAGAGAGGAAGGGAGAAAATTGTACACTCGCTGCACATGCGAGCAGCGCAATCGGAAAACCTTTTCCTTCCGCTCCTTTTTTTCGCCTACTATGTGTCCGGCCTTTTTTTATTATCGAGCGACGTGTACTGTGTATTTGCATAACTGCGTCTTTACATACACTCTCGACTATTGTCATCGTGTAGAACGTGTGTGATTTTCTTGTTTGGGAGTATACAGGGTATAATAAACGAAATAAATGAGTAGCGGATGCGCGAAAATGCAGCGTATCGATTGCTGGAGAGGAACTAGAGTACACACACACACATACACATCCTGGCGCTGCCATCTTTGTCCGGTATTAGCAGACGACAACGGGTGAAAAAACACACGAAAAAGAGAAAGAAAAAAAAATAGAAACATTAGGATTAATTACCTGCCAGCCGCTGCCTGGTCGGCAGCCTCGGGATCGGCGGGCGGGACCTCAGCCGGTAGCTCGCTTCCGTCCTCGGCCTTCTTGCCCATCCAGTTGGATACCTGGTTCGTCAGTCCCGAGAACATCTTGGCTTTGATGCTAGTGTTGCTGTCTAAATCCGTTGCTGCTGTACTGCTTCTCCACTTATGGCTATAATACGCAGGTGGCCCCTGCGGTTCTAGCCTCTTTTACGTTGTCCGTCGTTCTTCTACCCGGACAGAACGGTCACACGGCCTATATATATATATATTTTGTATATATGTAGGTACTTACTGCACTTTGTCGAGGAGGAATAAGACGGAGAATGAGAGAGAAAGACAGAGAGATATATAGAGAATGACAGAAAGAGAGAAAGAGAGGAGGAGGAAAAGGTGTGCTGCGGACGAGGTCGCGATTCGACTCGCGTTGAGCCGCGCGGCGAATTTTCTTTTTTATCACGGCGCTTTTGTTGGCTGCTTTTTTTTTGCGCTCAACGTCGACGAGCTTATTTCAACGCGACGAGATACGATTGCGGCTGCACTGGTAGATGCTGGCCGACAGGCTTTCTTCTACTACTCCTCTCTGGCTCGCTGGATCGGTGTAGTAGCCGCGCGCGGGGACGGAGACGCGGAAAAACACGCATATGATGCGAGCTGCTGGATATATATGCGCGCGCAGATCCAGGCGGCGCTGCACGGCGCCGCGCGAAATTTGATTTTTGGCAAACATATTGTCGATGATTATTTCATGTAATGTCCTGTATTGTTAACAAATTTTAATACGGTTATAGTCACAATTGTGTCTTCTGAAGTGCACACCTTGTCTTTTGCCAAACTTCAGTACACCTTTTGCTTTGGAAGTATAATAATAGCCTGGATTGGCAAGATCAATTTACACTGCTTATCGAGTATAATTTTAAGATGGTTGAATAAGGATTTAAGTGAAAGCAAGCGGGAGAGACGTTCTGAGGTTTTATTTGGTTTTTATTATTGAGCCTCATGCGAGTTCAAACAAAGAATGATTGTTCCATAATGTAATAAAAAAAAAATAAAGAGATACTATGTTTCTACTGATTTCGATTAATATAACTCGTTAGAAATGCAAACAATTTCGACAAATCGTATAAAAACATCAGTCGGCGATTATACATCTAATTCTCCTGTAATTACAAGTCACGCTCGCAGAGGACTTTCAACTTCAAGTACAATTGAGAAATTGCTTTTTTTTATATACAAGAGATATTGAACGTGTTCAAAATCGTGTACCTTGGTAGCCAGTTTTCTTTTACTTTAAACTGATAATGGCGCATGATGTTACATCGGTAGGTATTTCACAACGATAGACAATAAAAAAGAATGAATAAGAACACTGGTAGTTTAGTTTCTGGGTGCTTGACTTGCGTTTCCGGGCGCTACCGGCATTTCTCCGCCTTGTGTGGTCTCTCTTTGTGGGCTCTGGAATGTTCAATAATGTTATTTACTCTGTCGTGTAAACGACTGAATTCAACGCAGTGAGAATCGCAATGGATACGTTACCTTTACTTGAATTTGATGTTTCAAAATTGCAGCCCTCAGAATTAATAATCGGGTACGGCGTCTATATTCCTTGCCTAGACTAATAGACTTCTCAAACGTCGTGCTACGCTGATCTACATCTTTGGCGTATAAAATCTGCAATAAAATACAACATTGAGACGAATGCTGATTTGAAAAATTGTAAATAGGAGAACAATGATTTTTAATACCTTATTATGGGAATTAATTCGAGCTTGAATTTCCACATCAAGTATCAGTTGCATAAGTTCGTCTTCTAAGGCGGCAACAGTCCTGTAGAATGCCGTCACCATGCCCCTCATATCGGCACTGAGGTAAGGACTGAAGTATTGTATTAACGCTCGGTTTCGGATCTGAAGATACAGCGTGTTTACGTGAGGCGCAATGTACATATCTAGCAAAATGTTATCCTTAATCTCATCCAGTAATTTCAAACAAGAGGCATACTTTGATTCATAAAATTTAAATATGATATCTCTTAATTGGGGTTCCAATTCTAAAAACAGTTTAAAAGAGCTGCTGAAAATAACTTGCTTTTGCAATTCATGCCTGAAAACAAAATAAAATGAACCAACATTAATTTACAGGATTCTTTGACAGAGAGTGATTCAAAATACACAAACAATTTACCTGTCAAAGGTAGCCAAAGCACATAATCCACCATACAGAGCAACATTTCCAGGTGACAGAATTTCTGGGAAGTCACAGTGATCAAGGGATGCTTGTAGGAACAGCTTAGCTGCTGACTTGTATTTTCTTGTGGCAAGTTCAGCCAAGCCTGCAGCGACCTTCAACTTTGTTACTATACCCTGACTGTTATCTTTCCCATGAACATCTGGGAAATCTGGTGTATTTTGAGCTTTAGTAACGTAACTTATCACATGTGTCCAGTTCTGCAGATATATAGAAACTTTCAGAACATTCCAGCACATGTTAATAACATGTTTGCCACTGGTACAATAGTCACGGGCTCGAGAGTAGCACTTAAGTGCATTGCCAAGATCCCCACAATCCAAGTAATGATCGCCTAAATCATCATGGCCCCTTCTTATGCTTTCCTTGATAGAGTTGCTCTTGTAATTTTTAAGATCAGTGTCATACTTCTCAAGTTTCATTGCTGCTTTCTTCGAGCGTGAATCTACCCACATTTGATCAACAGTAGGTATATCTTGAGAAGTAGACTGAGCGGCTACATCAGGTAAGCCAGGAGCACTTAGCGCGTGGGCTAACTTTTTATGTAATATTAAATACAGTGATACATTATGAGTAGTCATGACATAGGTTATAGCCATCTTCAAAGCTTCGATTCGCAGAGTAGGACAATGATCGGCTATGTAAATCAACCTGAAAAGTTTTGCCCGTCCTGTGTATTGGTTTGCATAAGATTCCAAATCCTGCAAAAATACCCAATCAAGCATTATTAAAATAGTCTTTCTGAGGTTTGCTTTACTAAAGCGTGTTAAAATTTCCAATTAATTCATCGTGAAAATGATAAATCTAAAGTTACAAACCAATGTCGGATTTTCAACAATGTACGGCTCCTCCTCAGTGTTATCATTGTCCTCGGCAGGTGCATCAACCTGCATAGGTTCAACTGCATTTTGCTGAGCGAACGAGAACATTTTCTCTGATCGAAACGCAGCCAGTCTCGATTGAAAATACGAATTCTCCAGTTTGCCTTCAATACTTCCACAACTGCACGGACGAGCTAACCCTATTTTCGGCAAGCGAAATTTTGCGAATCACACAATTTGCTCTCTCAAAATTCTAACGTTAGTTCGATAATAATCGCTGAGAACTTTTACCTGTTTTAACAGCGGTTTGTCCTTTCCTTTACAACTGGCGTCGACGAGTGCAGTTTTAACATCTTAGTTTGTGAAATTTACGCCATAATTGCAAGATTTGCAAGCCTGGCGGAGCCTCGTCAAGTATATAAAATGTCAATTTTTAGCCTGTGGATCCTATTTGTGGCGTCCTTTCAACGAAGCGACAAGCGAAGCTCGTCCTTGCGCATGCTCAGACCCTCAGAGGCGGCCATGCTAAATCAGGGGGAGGGGAGAGATGCGGTCATGCGGTCCTAATGTTGTGGATGTCAGATTCGGATGTCCACAACTTCCGCAATTCGGATGTCGGACGCGTCGGAGGAGCATGGTCGGAGCCACATTTCATAAAAATTCTGATTATTCTTTAAATTGATCGAAAAAAAAGAATTTGTATTTAAGGTAAGTAAGCATTAGTGAAAATTATGTGATTTGTCGAATCGAATAAGGCTTTTTGCGGAGTATACGAGACTTTCTAACCACAATATTTATAATGTTGTGACAATATATATTACAATGTTGGTAATTTAAAAAATTTAATAATTTCAGAGTTCTCTTCAAAAATCCAAAATGTTTGTCTTGGCTGAAATGAAAGATACCGTCAGAATACCACCTTGGAAGTTTAAGAAAAAGTTGAACGATGCAATTGTTGATGAATTAAACAGAAAGCTTTCGAACAAGGTTTATTTAAATGTTGGACTGTGTATAGCTCTAAATGACATTACAAAGATAGAGGAGTCGTATATTTTCCCTGGTGATGGAGCCTCGCACACAAAAGTAATTTTCCGATATATCATTTTTCGGCCATTCATGGAAGAAATGTTGATTGGAAAAATTAGGAGCTGTAATATGGATGGAGTGCACGTTACATTAGGTTTCTTTGAAGACATTGTTATACCACCACACAAGTTACAGGATCCATCAAGATTTGACCAAACAGAGCAAGTGTGGGTTTGGGAATATGATACAGGTGATGGTGACAAACATGATCTGTTCATGGATGTTGGAGAAATCATTCGTTTTAGAGTGGTAGGTGAAACGTTTACTGAATCGTTACCAAGTGATCCACATGGACCTAAAGATTCTGCTGAAAAAGCAGAGTCTAAAAGTGTATCACCCTATACATTAGAGGCTGCAATTGATGAGCCTGGACTTGGACTTCTTTCCTGGTGGGAGAATACATGAGACTATCAAGACTATCAATTACAAAATAAGACTTTGTAAATTGAAAAAAAAAAATCATTTTATATATGCAACTAAATTTAATAATAAAATTAAGATATTAATTGTTATAAACTGTTTTCTTATATCTACAAAAAAACATCCTATATTTTTATTTAATTCCAGAAAACATCAATTATTTTTATTTAATTATAAGTACAATTATTTTTATGTAAGAAAATATTCTATTTATTGAATTCTTTTAAATTGATTGGTAATATTTTGCTGATTAATATCAAATGCTTTTGAGACTATTCATATAAATTTTTATAAAATATTAATTTTTAATTTATCAGTTATTAATAAATAGAGTTCAGAATGAAAAGTTCTCTTTTTTTACGATATCGCGACGTTCCTATAATTGAGTAAAAATTATATACTACACCTGCATTGTTACCAGTCATAAGCCCACGACCGGTTGTCTTCCCTTCCACATCCACCTTCCTCCTACTACCTATAGGTTTACTGGTTCACCTGTGAATCTGGGATAGCTGCCCCTGTTGCACACCAATGGCGACGCGCGCCCAAGCGTACACAAAATATGTGGATGTAAATATCTGAGTACCTGTATAGTTAAATATAGATGTTTTAATCTATATATTAAAATGGCGAAACTTTTTTGAATTAAAAAACTAATTTTTAAAAATGAGCGAGATTCTCTTTATCCATTCTCGATATTTTTTGTTATAAAAAATGAATAGTTTGAAAGACAAAACTTCTGTTTATCAACATGAAGAGCAAACTTCTGGATATGTCAGAAATGAGAAAAATCCTGTTGATGAAGAGCATGAATGTTGGGCCAGTGATAGTGGTTCTAGTTCAGGATCTTACTACTCAAACAGTTCAAGGTAGATTTAATTTTATTTATTATTGTACTTTTTGTTATAAAGTATTCAATGTTTATGTGAAAATTAAAAATTACAGTTCAGCTATCGAATGGGAATCTGAAATAAGTCCATCAGGAGAAGTGTTTTATATTGAATCGTTATCAGAATCATTTTCTGCTCAAAACAAAGTTCATGAAAGTAACCAGTATATTTCTCCTCCACCTGAATTGACTCGCCGTAGGAGCACAAGGGCTGGCAAATTGATACGTTTGATAAAACGTAAGGAGAGTTATAGGCATAGCGTGAGAATAAATGGCTTGGCTTCAGAATTAAAACAAAATCACGAATCCATTAATAAACTTAATAAACAGCGAGAAACTGCTTTAGAAGATTTCACAAAAGGAGAAAAGTACATAGTTAATATTTGGATAGATCCAGAAAAAAGACATAAGCTCGGGAGACGTGCAACAACGTGTGAAGCTTATTTAGGGATCATTCCACGAATTGCATCGGACAAATCAAAGATTATAGTTGCTGGATTTGTACCTGATGGCGAAGCTTTAAAAAGCAAAAATATTAGAGTAGGTGACTGGCTACAGAATATAAATTCAAAGGAAATAAATAATCACAACATAGATGAAGTACTTTCTGCAATTGTTTCTCCAACAAGTGTAAGATATTGAATTTGATCTTCATAGTTAAAACTGTCAACAACTATATATTATGCAGTTATCAGTTATTTAATTTTCTTTGCAGGTTGTTTGCCAGTTTAAAAGGACTTCTCTTGAAACAAATTATGAAAATTCATCACCAACTATGAGTTGCCCCAATGTGGGTCTTTTTTCACTTTAATAATTATAAGTTTTTTTATCAATTTGTATTCATACTGAATTTTAATATTTTAGCAATCATTACTAGCAAGACAATTAGTTGATAAAGAAGAAAGTAAAATTCTTATGGATTCGCTGATAAAAGACTCCCTAGGTGTAATCTGTATGAAAATCACAGAATTTTCAGAGAATGAAACCGACTTGCAGGGTATACTGTATTCATTTCCTAAATCAAAGAATAAGAACGTGCACTCTTTTCTCTCAACAACAAAAGGAGCATTTGTCACATTGAATCATATGCTACCAGATATTATTGGACCTCAACCTGTTAGGTAGTATAAAAAAATACTGCTGTGATAAAATTTTAAATATTACCAATTCTGATTATATTTTCTCACATCTAGTACATCTGTGATGTCTTCCAATGGTTTGGCACACATTATTTATTTTTGCTATGAAGAACAACTATTGCTGATATGCATACCAGACAAATGGTAAACAATTTTTAAAGTTTATGTAGTCAAAATTATTTTCTTTTAACTTCATAATTTCTCTTTCCTTCATTGAATAGTTGTAACAAACAAGAAGCCATGGAACTTTCAAAGGACATTGTATGCTCCTTGGCTTTCACAAATGAAAGCGTACCCAAGTGCTTTGAAATAGAAGATAATCACTTATATTTGGATCACTTCTTTTATCTTTTCTTTTCTCGGCTTTATAAAGACAAGTTAACGATGACTAAAACAAGTTCAGAAAATCTGAAAAACAGTACAAATGCAGATGATATAAGGCAAACTGATTTTAACTTCTTATTACCAGCTGTCCAATCAATAGAACTTCCGAGGGATGCTCAGATACAAATTGATGCAGCTCTGACTGAAATGGAAGCAATGGATTATAGAGATTGGGTACTTTTATTTTCTAATCGTTAAGCATTTTTCAAAAATAAAATAATCTTGTATTTTAATATTTGCAGAATCACGACCCTTTGGAATGTCAAAGATTATACACAATTTTAGGTAGTTGTTTATACCATAAAAGATATTTGCTTGGATCTCATTTACCCGCTGAAGATCTTATTCAAGTACATACATTTTTACGAAGACATGGTCTGATCAATTTAATGAATAATGAACAAGTTAAATCTCTTATAATTTGGAAAAGAATATATCCTGCATCCTGTGTGAATAGAAAAATAACATGGGAGGAGGATAATGTCTACCCATTGGCAGATAGATGGTTTTTACTTATTGTTGGATATGGGCATGATCTGCTTGCAGTAGTTCTTGAATCAGGAGGCTGTACAGCAGTGTAAGATTTGATTTTTTTTTTTTTTTTTTTTTTTTTGTTAATATCAAATTGTGGAAAAAAATTGAAAATATCAATTTATTTATTTATTTTTTTTTAGATTTGAAGGGAATTCTGGTCCAGATATATTCTATGTTGAAGAGGCTCAAGAAACACTCAAACATATCAGGAAAATTGGTATATCAATGTTGGCTGAAAAATGGATCAATGCCAATGCTAAACCAGAAATTATTGCACCACAAAAAGAGTCAATGTCATCAAAAATGCCATCAAGTATTGCTGAAAATCTTGTTGGTTTCATTAAAACAAATCAATCTAAATCTTTGAGCAATTTGTCTTCCAATACAATTAAGTCAACCCATGATAATATAAGTTTTACAAAGAGTAAAAATTATGAAGAATCTAGGCTTGAACTGAATTCTGGTATACACCGCTTTTATCATTTACTTTGTAAAAAACAGTTTTCATTAATTTTACTAATGACAATACTTTTATTTTTAGCATATTCTTTAGAAACACGAGATTCACGAGATTCGCCAAGTCAAGATTCACTCAGTCAAGTTAGTGAGATGAGTGATCAGGCTGCACCAATTTTGGGAAGACGAGCCACAAGAGAAAGAACTAATATGATATCATCAAGACATTCCGATGATAGTGATTCAGACTTGGATGTAAGTATACTTGTAATTAATATTATCTTTTAATGTCCACGTTTTGAATAAAAATGTAAATCCTTCTAGAATGAACAACTGGGTATTTCTGATATAAGTAATATTCGAGAAAACTTACTAAATCAAGCAGAGTACATTATACCCAAAGTCATTACAACAGGTGACAAGAATTCTCTACTGTACTATGTTCATATAGACTTATTTGAAGGTATTCTTGTATCTTCAAAATTAAGTCAATTGGATCCTGAATTCCTATCAAATTTAAATATCTGCAGCCAAACTATTAATAAATTATTAAGTGATACAAAAAGATATAAAAAATTATTAAGTCATGATGCTGGAAAAGCTGTAATAAATAAAAGTTTGATTGCCATAAAAGAACACGGCATTCTGTTTGAATGGGAGAATTGTATATATTGGGTAGTTGGACGGTTGTACACTACTCCAAGACCAAAAGAATTGTATATATGCTATCAAGACTGTACACCACAAAATCTAATTGAAATGGCGTTTAGATTGCAATCTACTCACTACTAAATAAATGTATCTAATTTTATTATAAAAATTATTAACTATTTTTATACTTTATATAAAAATAAATATTTATATTTTTAAATTGAAAAATTTTATATTTATTAATCTTTATTATCCCAGGCAATTCTAATAATGCATATAGTTGTTTTTAAATAATACAAATTTCGTTAAGCAATAAAAAATGTGCTATGAAGTATGGAACAAGATTAATATAGTAAAGACTGAAATCAATTTTTTTTAATTTTTATTTCCTTGAGCCAAGGTCTTACAGCAGTATCAAATGAAATGAAGGAGTTTAAAGGAAATAAGTTCTTGGTTTGCGTACACTGAATGTAGGCATACTGTTGCTGTGTTGAATACGTTTTGGCAGAGGGAAACGTATCTTGGAATCATGGAATTGTTTGACTTGTGGCCTGCGGCAGTTAGCAGCTTTTACAACTTCCACTTTAATAATTTGGATAGAGTGGGCTCTAGCACGATGGCGAGCTCCCATATCCCTGTAGCACTGAGTTACAGCACCGCTAACAGACAGGTCACGGTATTCACGGTACATGTTATGTGTACCAGATCTGGAGTCATACCTTAACCAGATTCCAAAGTTCTTAATCTTGATGGGTGATTTTTCTGCGATCTACAATGGTAAATGTGGGTTTAAATTTTCAAGTCATAATAATACTATGAAAAAAAGTACCAAGAATTATGAATTACCTGCTTCAGGGATACAATTTCACCAGTAGATTTCTTGAATTTCTTAAGTTGACGTAAGAAATACCAGAACCTGGATTTGGCAACAATTGCATCTGGAGCAAATATCCTCATTTTGTAGAGAGGAGTGGTCTTCAGCTTCTCCGTGGGCAGCTGACGCCCAATCACCTCGTACTCCTTCAACTATAAACATGATTTTTTATTAAAATATGACATGATAATTGTATATAAAATCCCCTATTTTTAAAATTATATTTGAATAATTGTCACCCTCATTCATTTTTAAAATAGATGAGTTTTTATATGAGAAATTGAATATTATTGGATTTCAGACAAATTGAGATGAACACTATAAAGTAAGGTTAGGGATGCACAATAATAAAACTCCTATGTTGATTGTAGAAGAATGATTTTATATATGCAATATATTTGTAGCATTAAAAATACTTGAAAAATTATTAATTCGAGCTTACATTTTCATTTTTGTAACACTATTCTAAAATTGTTAAAGCAACACATGTGAGATCTGCCATGCCAACAACATGTCGAAATGTGAGACCTATATTTTCGATTTATAGACAATTAAAAAATAAGTGCCGATATTCAAAATGAAGCCTATAACATTAGGAATCACTTTTTGCACGAATTAATGCATATTTATATCCAAAAATTGTAAAATTTTACTTACTTCTCCCTTGGCCTTCATGATTCCGTCGGTCTTAAGTTAGCCAAACCGGAAAAAGAGCCAGATCCGGAACTCCGTAAAACTGGCGCCTTTTTTAAATTTCGTAAACACGAAATACTATTAATACAATTTTTTAAACTAGCAATGAAATTTTGAAATTTTTACAAATTATATCATTTTTTGTATTTTTTTAGAATTATTTTTATTATTACGTTAAAATAAATAAAAAGAGCAGTGAATATTAAAAGTAAATGTGAAAGGCTTATATATGTATATGACATTCAAATTGAGGAAATAAATCAACAGCAACAGGTTTTATTAAAATTGGTATATTAATGTGTATTAACATTTTTTTTTTAATTTGAACAATAAGATAGACAAATGGTAAAAAAATTTGTTGGATTGCATATGGTGAAATTTTCATTTTCAGAAAAATCTCGGAACTTTCAATTTCATTACTTTCATAATTACTATATGCAATATCTGTAAAAGGGTATTATATATAGATAACAATTTACATGAAAAGAGTATGATTTATTGCAAGTAGAAATAAAATTGAAACACATAAGATATTTATACTTGTGATAATGTTGCTATAGATGAATAAAATTTGCATGAGAATTCATAGATCTATCAATTTATTTAAATATTCCTATAGCATAAAAAATCAACCACGTATATATCCACAACAGGCATATACTTGTCATAAACGAACTTTATAAGAGTTAAAACCATTTTAAACGAGTTTTCAATGTAACGTATTGTAGGTATGTATTTTATATGAATTTTTATTTAAATATGATTTGTAAAAAACGACTCCATAAACGTCTATGATAATCTGTATATAAACGTTAATTTTTTGAAATTGAACTAGGTATAAATTTCCTAATTTCTATTTTTGACAACTATTGGCTGTTTTATTTTCATTGTTCTACTATCTTCTTTATCTTCATCGTCGTCTTCAGTTTCTTCTTCTTCTTCTTCCTCTTCATCTTCTTCATCTTCATCTTCTTCCTCTTCCTCCTCTTCCTCTTCTTCTCGATCCTCTTCTACTTCTTCCACTTTCCCTTGTACTTCTATTTCTTTCTCGTCGTCTTCTCCTTCTTCAACCTCTACGACTTCTACCTCGTCTTCCTCATATTCTACATCTTCTTCGTCTACTTCTTCTTCACTTTGTTCTTCGTCATCTTCCGTTTCATCAACTTCACTTTCTTTGGCAATATTACTATTATCACCAATATGAGTTGCGCGATTTTTGCTGATATCATCATATTTTTGTTTATTTAACTCGTGATTTTTATCATACCCAGCTGACGGTGGTACATAATTTCTGACTTTAACATCTTCCTTTTCCTCCACCTCTTCTTCTGTCTCTTCTTCTATTTCCTCCTCCTCTTCCTCCTCCTCTTCTTCTTCATCTTCTTCTTCTTCCTCCTCCTCATCCTCTTCCTCCTCCTCTTTACTTGCATCTTCATTTTCAAGTTCGTCATTTTCTTGGGATTCCTAAGTAGACAAATTAGAATAGTATATATTAGAAACTGTTACATTATTTAAAGCATAATAATAGCTTGTTATGCAAAAATGTTAAATTTATAAAACCGGGTTAAATGAATAATATTAATGTAGTTAATATTTAAACAAAAATTAATAATAATTTATTATAGTTAGGCCATTGCACGTTCTAAAAAAATAATTAATATTTGTTTATATTAAGTTAAAAAATCGGTTGTGACTAATATTGTTGTAATTAGTAAATAAAAAAAAGTACTACATGTGAAAAACTATAAAACTCCATAGATTAGCCAAAAATTGTTTAATTTGTTAGCAGCCTTTGTTAGTGCAAAGCTAACGAAATTAAATAAATAAATGAATCACCAAATAAAAAAAGATTCCGTAGTTTCATTTGATTCTGTTGGTTATTTTAATATTTTCTTACAGCTGCTACCTGGTCAAGGCTGATGAGGGAAAGTGTCATTTTGCCAGAAAGAACAACTGGGACTTCCACATTTTCCTCCTCTTGTATCTCTTGCGTTTTCGAATCTGTTACAAGCAGTTCACATTGTGGAGGAAGAGCACCCTCCAAGTAAATTGAAATTGGAGGTGACTTTTCTTCTTTTTCTTCGGTGTGGCTGCAAACAGAAAATTCCGTTAGGTGAAGAAATTTTTAAAAATTCATTGATGTACAAAATAAAATATAGTGCATATTTACCCATGAGGTGTGAAGAGAATTGGTGTAGTAGGTCTACTACATTTCTGTCCACCTTCGCAAGATGTCGTCATTTCCATGTTCAAGACTTTCACTGTAGGTGATGCTTCATGAAACTCTTCAAGCTCATTCTCATCTTGGTCATCTTGGACCTGATACATTACAACAATTACAATTTTATTATTTGGTTACTGAACAATTTAAATAAAGTAAGAAATAAATATAAGAAAATGCTTGGCATTAGCATGCTAAGTTAGAAAAAAGCTAAAACTCTTTTATGCAAAAATATAAATGAGTTCAAAGATATAAAAACTTTCAAGTCTCAAAACAAGTCAAAGAATTTTTTCTTATGTAGGTATGCTTCATAAAATGAGCGGTAAATATAATGGAATATGAAAAAATTCCTTAATTAAAAGCAGCATCAAACTACTGGTTATTTTCCAGCAAAGAGAGCGACACTCTCTAGTGATAGGAAAATACCTTTGAATTGGGGCTGAGCCCAGCTGCCAGACCATTAGACTTGGGAGCTTGATCTACTTGTTGAAAAAATACGAAATTATAATAAAAATTACAAAGTTTGGATTGCCAATATCTCCAATTCGAATGCTACTACTAATTAAACTATTCACATCTTAGACCCACCTTTTTTCTTCAGGATTTACATTTATAACATTAATAACATCTTACAACTAGGAAATGAGAAATAATAAACAATAAACTTAAAATATCTAATAACAGTTTTATTGAATCCTTTGGATTACCTATATATTAATAATTAACAAAAACTTTGAGTATTAAAAAAATATACTACTTCTATGCAAGCCATATATAATTGTAAAATTTAGAGCAAAAAATAACAAAAAAAATTTACGTGATCCAAATGTTTATACGGATGCATATAAAGAAGCATAAAACGTGCGCTAAAAACGTGCAGTTTAACGAGTTACGGAAATTAAAAAAATTAAAAAAAAAAAATGAATTGCTTCAAAAACTCTCATTTAAACCTTGGATTCTGGCGTAGGGGTTGTACAACTGATAACGGTACGCGATAAGTTGCTCATTTGAACAACAATTCGTTCCATAGCTGCTTCTGTTTCTACTAATCGTCGTCTGAGTTGATCTATTTCTATATCACCAGCCGCTTCTTGTGTTCCAGCAGCATGTACATGTCGGAAATTCATTTACAATTTTGAGTCGCAATTGGAGTATAAATGACAATAAATAATTTTCCCACATCTTTTTGACTTATAAATTACTATTGAAAAAAAGAAAAAGAAGCAACTTACGTTCTTGTAACTCATCAATTGTGGGAGGTGGATCTTCCATTGGCGTTGCTGGCCTTTCGCGCTGCTCAGGTTGTCCATTGACTGCAGTTACAGCAGCAGCAAACACCTCTGGATTGAAAACTAGTTTCTGGTATTCCCTTTCAGCTGCAGCTGTCGAATACTCTGGCCTCATTATTTCACTATCAGCAGTTTTCCTTAAGACCTGAGAATGAATTTTTATAAGTATATTAATTTTTGTTCTTATAATTTCAGTAGCAAAAGCTTTCAAATCATAAACCCAAATTTAAGTAATTCATAATTAATAAGGCAGGGGAAACTGAACCTATACACTTGTTGTGAAAATGCAAAGAAAAAAATAAGCATATTTACAAGAGAGTTAAAGAAAAAGTTAGTCAAACTCAAGAAAACAGGGAGAAATAAATAAGTACCTGCAGAACTTTATAGAGGAAAGATACAACGTTTCCAATAGTATAAAGGGGCATGATGATTCCCATAAGTACCTTTGAAATTGTATAGAGGAAAAAGATAATGATTCCTATTGTATAAAGTGGCATGAGAAGTCCTAAGGAACCGTTCCCTTTAGGTGCCGCAACCACATGGCCTGCACCTCCCATTGGTGGCCGCATTTTCATGGGTGCTACATGGTCAGGTCTGTCTTGAATTCTAGGCACAATGTGAGATGATGGAATGGCTCGACCTCGCTCCCTAAGAGCAGGGTGATAGCTTCCAGCATGAGGTGGGGTTTGACGTTCTTGCCTTATGGTACCTGTAACAGAAATATATATTAGAAAATGTATATCATGACCTTGAAACAATGGATTTCACGCGTTAAGGTGTTATGATTATGTAAGCGGATGGAGAGATTATTTTTATCAAAAGATTTCAGAAAAAAAAACAGAAAAATTGTTGGTTTTCTTTTCTGAAACGGTAATAAAGAATGTATTTCGAACTATGACAGTGCCGTTAAACCTTGTGCTTGCCAACTGTTATGTTTTTGAAGTTGGAAATTTGCCAATCACCAAATGGATGCCTCAAATTTACTTTTCACATACACATGCATGACTAACTGATCCAGAATGGCTTATCTGTTGCTTGAGCGTGTAAATATTTTCACTGGGAATTAGTTTTTATCAATGAAAATCCTATTGTATTGAGTTTTTAGTAATATAGGGGATAGAAAAGATTGCTAGTCTTAAAATAACTTGTTATTCGCAGCGATATACAGAAGAGAATGCTATTTATTAGTTTCAGAGTTGGTAGCAAGTTAGGATTATGATGCCAAAATTTGTTAATAAACTCACACTGTATCAGCTTTTGAAAATAAATGTCTTACTATGTGGCATCAAAATATGATATCTAATAAGATGCGGTGTCCCTAATCGTGACAATGGGACTCCGAATTGCATTTTAAGGCACAAGGAACCATTGAATCCTCTAATCTCTTCTAAGACCTGCTTATAAGACTTCTTTAATCGTTCTTTTTCTGCCAAGAATGAGGACACATCAATGCCGCATCTAGCAAGCACTTCTTCTCGGCAGAGACTCGCGCTGGACGGAGTCAGTTTATTGAATTTGTTTCCTGCTATAGCGTCTCTCACACGGGGATCAACCTGGTGATGTCTTATGATATTGTGGCACAGCTCTTGCATTATATCAACAGCAGTTACATCGCTCTCAAATATCACATCACAACAGCCTAAAGTGAATAACGCAAAGAGAAAGGATACAAAAGTAAAATAAAAACGGTGCTCAAAAACAAAAGAAACATAAGTATAGATAAAGAAATACATCAAGGTGCATCAGTTACATAGAATAAAAAGAAGGAAAAAAATGAATGCTCACCTGAGTTGTCCGCTGAATGTGGTGTATTAACGGACCCCATGAGCATAGGGTACAAAATCTTGGGCCATAGCATTGCGAAGCATCCCGCTACGATCGCGATAATTATTGCCGTCTTCCGAGGGCCGAACTCGGTCGTCGTCTCCGTCATGTTGACTTCTTCGTGGGGTTTGCAATTTTCGTAGGTTTTCGCGGAAAACGAAGGAAAACTTTGTTACTGTGTCGTTGCGCTGCTGACGCAGAGCTTATATTAATATATTAATGTTAATTCGAATCGCCGTGAATATAGTTGCAGCGTCGTCGTATACAAAGCACAATTATTATTCGTCAGGCCAACTTGCCCAGTCCCATCGATTTCGCACGGGCAGGACAGGTTGTTGATGGGCTACTGCTGCACATTTAGGATGACGATGATCTGCCGCAGGGGAGGGCCCGCCCGTGTTCTTCCTCAACGCGTCTCTTTCGACAACTGCGCTTATACGTATAGCCACTGGAGCAGACGAGGCTTCTGCCGCGCAAGATCAGTGCTGCATTCGCAAGCTAGCAGCCACCCTACCCTACCCCCCCAGCAGCAAACAGCTTCGCGCAGTAGCAGCGCTAGGCGCCCACACACATGTAATTTCTGGAAAGCGTCGTCTGCTATCTTACTATAGCTATATTATCTGCACCACTGCAAAGGCATATCTCTATGCGGACCTCGGAGACACGCTGCACACTGAACTTTTTAATTATGCACACACACGTCCCGCTGACAAAAGACCTCGTTATTATACTTTGAATAGGCGTGAAATTAACCAAACCAACAAGTCGGACACACAGGGGCCGGCTAGCTGAATATATAATATAGCTTGAGAGTAGGAGCTTGCGGGATTCGCGCGCGCGAGAGAGAGCTATTTTTAATCTCGCTCGTTTCTAATATACACTTTGCGGACATTAGAAAAGGCCAAACCGAAAATAGCGAGCTATCCTATAGGCGCAATGTCAAATCTTCGCGCACGCAATTTTAGCGCGCGCGGCCGCCGTTCTGCGGCGCGATAAAGCTCTCGCGTAAATATATATACCTCTACAATATATATATAGTGTCGCAATTGACTGTTTAGCCTTGCTCATGGGACTTGACTGACACTGGGTTCAAGGAGGCGCTTGTGCGGATACTTATAGAAAGACCGCATGGAGAGACTTGAGACATTTTTCGCTTTGCGCTTCAGTTTATTATATTAATCTTCTTCAACATTTTTTTTGTAACGAGATTTTGTGTATATATAACGATTGGCTCCGCTGCTCTATTACTTAGTATTTATATAATTATACAATGAGACGACTCTTGGCGATAACTCAGTCTATGTATCGTATAGGCTTATTCCGGACCTCCGCGCTGAAACAGAATTTTAATAATCAACAGTCGTCGTTGCGTAATAACGAAAACAACAAAAGAAAGAAAGACTGAACACTAACGTTGATGTATTCCATTTCCTTGGAATCGATCGGTCTTCTTTGGAATCTCAAAGGCAGTTGAAAATCTTCGATGATCGGCAGTACGACAACGTTCGGTCCTGTTGCCCCCTGCGGTTTGCCCGTTGCCGCCGCCCCTGAACCAGATGGAGCTGAAGCTGGTTTAGCTGCTGCTGCTGCGACTAACCAACAAAATGTTGAGAATACTTTTTGAGTATTGAAGGATAAATGACTAACAATGAGAAAAATATATGAAGATCGAGTACCTCGACTGTTTCCTCCTTTTCGGAATCTTATGAGCGGCACGTGAGCCTGGACGACCTGGAAATACAATTTTTAACGCTACTGTTTATCATGCATATATATTGAGATATCCTTATCTTACGTTTGATACGGTATATCGAAGGTGGAGAAATAAAAGCTTAACGGACGTACCTTCCAGCCTTTGCTCGCCATGGCTTTATTTACAGTATTTACGTTCGGGGAGACGATTTAGAGTTGATTTCATGAAAAATTGTTATGTCTAACGCAACCCTGTGATGCGTGACCCATAATACTGACGGAGTATTATGTATTGCACGAATCTTGAAAAGCTTCGGACAGAGGGCGCTGGTTGAATCTACAGTTTTTGAAATCGAAAGCTTATTTCAATTTGAAATGCATTGAAATATAGAAAATAAGTCAAATTCTTGGTAAAAGAAATAAACACTTTTGAATTCACCTAAGACAAATTTTTAAATTCTCTTGAAATTATTTTTTTTCAACTACTACGTATACTTCAACTCTAAAAATAAAGTATATTACAAAAGTGTAATAAAGATTCTGAGAATCAACAAATTTTTTTAATTTTCTTAATAGTTTTAACTTTACTAATATTTTAGATACTTATACAAGTGGCGAGGAGAAGGGTTGAGGATTTATAATATTTAAATAACAAGATATGTATTTATGATTAGAAGATGGCTTTTTTTTATTAATTATTAAACTAACTGAAAATGAAATATGTATTTGGTATTTTGGTGGCTTATCTTACTTAGGAATGATATAATTAAATTATTTAATTAAAAGAATCCTAACAACAATGACAAATTTTTATAATACAGTAGTGTCATGATGAATGCACACGTGCGCGCACCACATAAAACGTGGCTTCTTTGTTTTTTCCTAGAAATTTCGAGCATTATATTACACGTACAAGTAACAAGGTTCTTAATCGACTTCCTCCATACGCGACGCATCATCCTCACCGCCCTCCAGGGGCGGCACCACTTCCTCGACGGCTTTGGTTTCTTCTGGGGCAGGCTCTTCCTCATCGATTCCAAGTCCAAGCTTGATCATTCTGTAAATGCGGGCTGCATGAACCTGGGGCTCATCCAGACTGAAACCGGACGACAAGAGGGCAGTCTCAAACAGAAGAACAACCAAGTCTTTAACAGCTTTGTCGTTCTTGTCAGCCTCAGCCTTCTCCCTCAGTGACTCGATGACTGGGTGGTCAGGGTTGATCTCGAGGTGCTTCTTAGCTGCCATGTAACCCATGGTAGAAGCATCACGGAGAGCCTGAGCCTTCATGATCCTTTCCATGTTAGCAGTCCAGCCATACTGAGAGGTGACAATGCAGCATGGAGAGTCGACGAGACGGTTTGATACGAGAACCTTCTCGACCTTGTTGTCCAGAATGTTCTTCATGACCTTGCAGAGATTTTCATATTTGGATTTGTCTTCCTCGTGCTTCTTCTTCTCTTCTTCGTCCTCTGGCAGCTCCAAGCCCTCCTTGGTGACAGAGACCAGCTGCTTTCCGTCGAATTCTTTCAATTGCTGAACGACGTACTCATCAATGGGCTCAGTCATGTAGACGACCTCGAAACCACGCTTCTTTACTCGCTCGACGAAGGAGCTGTTGGCTTCCTGCTCTTTGCTTTCACCAGTGATGTAGTAGATGTGTTTCTGGTTCTCCTTCATCCTACCAACGTAGTCCTTAAGAGAGCACGCCTCATCACCGGAAGCGGACGTGTGGTAACGGAGCAAATCGGCCAACTTGTTGCGGTTGGAGCTGTCTTCGTGGATTCCAAGCTTGATGTTCTTGCTGAATTGTTCGTAGAACTTCTTGTAGGACTCTTTGTCTTCGGTGATTTCTTCAAAAAGTTCCAAGCATTTCTTGACCAAGTTCTTCCTGATCACCTTAAGGATCTTGTTCTGCTGCAACATCTCACGAGAAATGTTCAGAGGAAGATCTTCACTGTCAACTACTCCCTTCATGAAGTTCAAGTACTCGGGGATCAAATCTTCGCAGTTGTCCATGATAAAGACACGACGTACATACAGCTTGATGTTGTTCTTCCTCTTCTTGTTCTCAAAGAGATCAAATGGCATACGCCTTGGAACAAACATAAGAGCTCTGAATTCCAGTTGGCCTTCTACAGAGAAGTGCTTTACAGCCAGGTGATCTTCCCAGTCATTGGTCAATGACTTATAAAATTCACCATACTCCTCCTGGGTAATGTCGTCAGCATTTCTGGTCCAAATAGGCTTAGTCTTGTTGAGTTCCTCGTCTTCTTCGTACTTTTCTTTGATGGTCTTCTTCTTCTTCTTCTTTTCTTTGTCAGCATCTTCCTCCTCATCTTCACCAACATCCTCAACCTTGGGCTTTCCATCATCATCTTCCTTCTTCTCCTCCTCAGGCTCAGCTTCGTCGTCGCTGAGTTCCTTCTCACGCTCCTTTTGTACTACAAGTTTGATGGGGTAGCCAATGAACTGGGAATGTTTCTTGACAATTTCCTTGATCTTGCTTTCCTCCAAGTACTCGGATTGGTCTTCCTTGATATGGAGGATGATCTTGGTTCCACGTCCAAGAGGCTCACCATTGTCTACCTTCACGGTGAAAGATCCTCCAGCACTGGATTCCCAAACGTACTGCTCGTCATCATTGTTCTTCGACACAACAACGACTTTGTCAGCAATGAGGTAAGCCGAGTAGAAACCAACACCAAACTGACCAATCATAGAAATATCAGCGCCAGCCTGGAGAGCCTCCATGAAGGCCTTAGTACCGGATTTGGCGATGGTTCCAAGGTTGTTAACTAAGTCGGCTTTGGTCATACCAATACCAGTGTCAATGATGGTGAGTGTGCGGTCATTCTTGTTGGGAATAATCTTAATATACAGTTCCTTGCAGGCCTCCAATTTCGTGGGGTCTGTCAAGGATTCGTAACGGATCTTGTCCAGGGCATCACTCGAGTTGGAAATCAATTCTCGGAGAAAGATTTCTTTGTTTGAGTAGAAGGTGTTGATGATCAGGGACATCAACTGAGCGATTTCAGCTTGGAAAGCAAAGGTCTCAACCTCTCCTCCTGCAGTCTCCATTTTGTCAGTCTTAGCATCAGCCATCTATAAAAACAATTAGAAAAAATTATGAGTTGCAAAATTTACTAATCATGCCGCAGTTCAATAAAATCCGTAAAAAAAAGCAACAAGCGATCGTTAAAAATTTTCACAAAACGAAGTTTCATCATCCAACGTTTTCCAAAATTACCAAAAAGCGCGTAAAAAGTATTGACAAACAACAAAAGTTCGTTAACTAGAGCAATAAAATCAATAAAATGACAGCCATTCCGTGATATTCTACCTCGCGTCAGAAATCGTTGTTATCGAATTTTCCAGCGAGAACTTTTTGCACAAAACGATGAAACGTTTAGCCACGATTGCAAAATTAACCGTACAAAATAATGTCGTATCCTATTTGCAGAAAAATCAGCGATTGACTCGAGCGAAAAAAACAAAAAAACGTGCTCAGCGCGCCCATTAGACGCTCGTCTTTGCATCAAGTTTTCTCAACGATAAAACGACAAAAATCACGAAACAATCGATTATAAATAATGATAAAACTCTTACCTTTCTATATTAGTGTAAAAAAACGTCAATCAAATAGGATCACAATGAATAAAAATGCTCTCAACACCAGCACGGGATGCAACTCTCGGTGGTACTCGTTCTTATGCGGCGCGCCGGTCGGCAAACGACTTTATATACACCCTCGTGCGTCGCTTCTCGAAACTTCCAGAACCTTCTAGAAGCTTCCAGAACAATTTGCTAGCCGCAAACCGGCACTTCCGTCTTTGCGTCTGCCGGCTTGGCAAAACAGTTGCGATTACAGAAACTGATCAGTCGCGACGAGTTTTTCGAATAAAAGAAGCTCTGATAGATAGTTTATCGCTTATTTCCCTGAGCTAGACGACGATAAACGCGGTCCGGGTCGCGGTTAATTCGGCTGTGTTTGAGCTGGCGCCAAGAGTTGACTTGTGTTGTACTTCCGGTGGCGTGGTTAACTACTACGTGTGGCTGCGCGAATGGGACGCCTTAAATGAATCAGCGAATTGCCGAGAGACGTGTGCGAATCTCTGAATTTAAAAGTACATTCGAGAACACATGCATATATATTTGTAGGATTTTGTTGACGGTTCGCTTTTGTATTTGATCGGTCGTCAGCTTTTGCATATATATAGGTATACGCTGTATTGTAGATATATACCTCGTGAGTAATATTGATTCGTTTTTATTGATTTTTAAGAAAAAGTATATGATTTTTAAAAAATGAAACGCCCCCGTTAGTGTATATAATAACGTAATGCGGCATAGAAAATTAAATAACATCTACCGGATAATTTTTTTGATAAAATAAAGCGATCATATTTTTGTCGTCTGTTCAGCATTTTTAAGTAGTATATACCGGGGTCCGATTACCCCGAATTCTGGATTACCATCAGCACTCTCGAATTCACGACTGTCCGGGAAGTGGCGCCATCTATAGCTTCTCGAATGATCAGAGCCGCATGGATAGAAACTACTGATGCAGCATATTATAGCATAAAAAAAATCTGCGCGACTGGAAAAAAACTGGAAGTTGCGTAGGAATTTCGGTCTATATATGAAAAAAAAATGGACGAGACAGAGTGCATGTTACAGTTGAAAAATTTCTTTATTCAATTCCCATAGTTCGCTAGAGCGCAATGCATACGTATTAAGTAGTTCGGTGGCGCACATGGTGCGTATTTCCGTGGAGCAGCTATACGTATAACGCGGCATGGAACAATAGACGAAATTCCGGCCGCCGAAGGCGGAAATACCTTTTTTTCACGCACGGCACACACATCCTTTAGGATTTTCCCAAGTACGTCGAGCGATAAATAGACAAGAGCGAGCGCTCACGGTTGTGTATATGTGTGCATTTTTCCCTTGACGAGCGGCGCTCGTTTTCTTCAAGTGGTATGTGCACTGCGCGAGAAGTAAGTACATAAGTAAGGTAGACGCACACACATACATATATACACACACTTATACAAGCGCCAGTCCCCGGAGCGGCGGCGCGCTTGTTTTATTGTAAGATTGTGTGGGAACCATTCTCCTATCTCCACCGAGCGTGTCCCCGTAATCTGCACCTGAAAATTCGCCTTTTTTTATTGACGCTCACTGCGCGCACGCTCTCACAGCAGCGAGCAAAGCGTGAAAAGAAAGGATTTCTTGTTCAAATTGTTTTACATATAGTTATGAATTGTCAAATATTTATAAGAAAAAAAATATGTACAAAAAATAAATCAATGTGCAACAAAATTTACAGAAGTCTGAGTGTACAACTTGATGAAACAATAAAATACATTACAACAAATTATATAAAAAAATTCAACAATAAATAAAAAATGTTATAAAACCTACGATAAGAACGAGCCGAGATAATTCATTCGTTAATATGTAGGCATTCGAAGGCTCGCTTGGCATTGGGCGTACATTTGAAACAAGAGAGAGAGAGATACGTTCGGTACATGAATCACGCACACGAGTGTCTTGCGGCAAAAACGCGTGCGCGAAGCGTAGAATACGTAATTTTTTCTTCCGAGAAATTTCGCCTCCCGGCTGCTGCCTCCTCTGCTGTACTGTTGCTGCTTGTCGCGCTACATTGAATCAATTTGCGAATCGGTCGAAGATACACGCAACTCTCTTTCCATCTTTCCTTGGCAGCTATTATCCATGGCTGGTCGATTTAATTATATATGCAGCAGAGTAGTTTCCGATGCGGTTGTTGATATGGCGAGGAGCTTAACTCCGGTAACCTAGCTTTATGATGTACAACCAAACTCATACAGCTAGATAACCAAAGAAAATGTCCGCGCCAAGATTCTTGTGTTAGTTTCGATGAACTACCAGTGGTCATCTCGTTGAACTACTACTGCTGCTGTTGCTGGTACCATCATCACCTGTGCGTCCCACCTGGAAACAAAGATTAAAGAGAATTAACGACTTTCAAGGCGAACGCGCGCACGACTCGTGCGATATGTAATTCGATTACTCAGCGATAGAGAAAGAATATTTTATAAGACAGAGACACAACGAGGGCAATCAGCACGTATATTCACGGATTCATTGACACGCGATTGCGTATATACCTATTTACCTGTTGAATACGCAGCAATCGCCTTTATCGGGCACGTGACAACGTTCGAGCCTCTCTCTCGTTCCTTTTTTTTCTTCTCTCTTTGTCGAAAACAAGGCCCGCGTGCGCGGAGGAGAGGAACGTCGAGGCGTTTTGTGCTCGTTCGAACGGCACGTCTCTGCGCGCAAAGGACTCTCTCGCGCAGCCAATTACAGACGACGACGAGGCCACGAAAACCTTGTAGTTTACTAGGTCGACCGGTCGCTCGTTGGCTCCGTACGTATGTGTGTGTGTGTGTGTGTGTGTGTGTGTGTGTGTGTGGCGCTCTGCTCATTTCGCAACGACGGCCATTCGGAGAAAGTTTCAGACTCGCGCTGTGTGCTTTTATTGCTCTCCGTGCATATATAACGTATATATGTACGCGTCTCTCTCTCTCTCTCGCTCTCGAATTTATGTAGCCAACCGTCGTTGCTCCTCGTCCCATAATACTGACAATGTCAGAGCAGCCAACGAATTTGGTGAGAGGACAAAGAGAGACTCGCGAGAGGACAAAGGGCGACGCGCGGATTATAACGGCAGATGTATACGTATATCTATCTCTTTCTCTCAGCGCACGAGTCATACTCTTTTCGGCGCACGTGCGCGCGATTAGCAAGAAGAGCGAGAGAGAGAGAGAGAGAGAGAGAGAGAGAGAGAGAAAGAGCGATAAGCGGACTGCTGCAGTGGTATAATAGATAAGAGAAACGGTCGCGGCGATTTTCCGTGCAAGCGAGAGACGACGATCGACGAGGAATAAAACGCCACGTTGACGCTGTCCGCGAGAGAGAGAGAGATAAGCGCGAAATTCCATGCCGTTGCCATGCAGCAGCTTGGGCGTGAATCAACAGGTGGGCGCGGACCAGTGTAGAGAAATCAATCCTTACCTGATGTATATATTATTATATCCAGCGTATCAAACGACAACGGTAAGTACAGAGGATAGTCCGCAGTAGTAACAGACATCGGAGTGCGCAGCTTCTCTTGATCTCTCCGGCAAAGAGTATGTCTGTGGCACTGCTCTTCTTCTCGTAAAGAGAGAGAGAGAGGAGAGACGAGACGATCACTAGCTCACTCACTGAGAAACTGGCAGCGTGGCCGGTCCGGCCGCGACAGTCTCGCTCGGCGGCAACGCGCGCACCTTTCGCGTCGGGCCTCCCACCACCGAGACAGCTTGGCTCCGATTGGTTCGTTCAAATCGTCCGCCTGACGTCAGCTCGAACAGCGCCGCGCGAGAAACGAGTTTTCGCTACCTCCCCCCATTATGTGTATACTTACTCGCTGCTTCTCTCCTATACCTGTTTTAAGCCTCTCTCTCTCTCTCTCTCTCTTTCTTCCGCGCGCAGGGGGATTATATACGCGAATGCTCTCTCGTCGTCGCCAGGTAGGTAGACGCGCGCAGGTAAGAGGGAGAGAGAGAAAGAAAAAGGAAAAAAAAGAACGCATTCCAACGACTATAGCAGGCAGGTATATAGCTCGAGAGAGACGATTCTTCCCATACGTTGTACGCGCGAGCAACCAACATCCAATGACCCGAGAGAATATTATATATATGTATAAGAAGCTCGATCTTCTTTTGTCTCTCCCGCGCGCGTATGTACGCGCTTAAAAGTCACACATATAGGTATACTTGTAAGTATATACGGGCGTTATCATCATTACCTATGCCACCGGGAAGATAGGATATTATACCAGAGCTATTTGCTATGCGCGAGCTCTCGTGCACGCCCTTGGGCTTCCGGCGGACGCGTTGCGTCCTTGCTCTCCGCCGCGTGTGTAGGTATGTATATATAATATGTGCAACGTTCGTTCGCTCACCCCTCTGTGTGCATGGAATTTTCGAGAAAAGCGCCGAAGGAGAGGAATTGAAAGAATATATATATATACACACATATAAGTCCCTGCTGCTGAGATTTTTCAATGAGAAACCGTTAACGGGTCAGATCTCTTTCTCTCTCTCCCCATAGAAACAAGCTCTCGCACCTGCGTGAGACTCGTCCTCTCTCTCTCGCTCTTTCTTTCTTACAACGTCTTATATAGAACGCACACAAGGCGGTCCCCCTGCATCTCGGGGCCCCTTTTTTTCTTCTCCTCGTGCTGCTCCCTTTTCGCGGCTGCTGCGCACCTATACATATAGCTATATATATACATATTGAAAAAGAGAGAAGAAAGCATCGCTGCAGCCCGAAATCATCGCGCTTGCAGCAGCCCGCAATTGAAGTCTCCGCACACG
This sequence comes from Cecidostiba fungosa, assembly GCA_900474305.1. Lineage (NCBI taxonomy): Eukaryota > Metazoa > Arthropoda > Insecta > Hymenoptera > Pteromalidae > Cecidostiba > Cecidostiba fungosa. The sequence continues at coordinate 186,794 of UCOJ01000040.1, forward strand.
CGCGGTTTCTTCGCTCTCTGTACCTATATATAGTATATATACCTGTATAACATACACAGCAGCAGCAGCAGAGTGATACACGTGTATGTATACGCGAATGATCGGCGAGCATGTATACATATACTCACTCGACAAAGGTTAAAGTCCTTGGCGTACGAGGAAAGACTCGACGACGGCGCGAGATGATGTCATCGCTGCTACCTACGCTCCGCACGTATATGTACATATAGCGAGCAAAATATAGGTAGGTATACGCATATATACCTATATAATATCTGCGAGACTTTTCCTCAGCGTTAAATAAGTGCATATAGCACACTCTCTATATGTATATACATTCCCATAAGAGAGCCCATGAAGCGGTGTGTAATAACGATCGCTGCCGGACTCATCTCTTGCGCGAGGGGAGCGGAGAATTACCGGTTATGCAGATGCCGATGCAACCCCCTGCTCTCTTTCTCTCTCTCCCTGATGAACAAAGGCGGGAAAGAAAGTCCCCGCGTGCAGCATCAGAGAACATATATATATACGCGAATTATAAATCGCTCGGCTCCCTACTTTCCAGCCGACGATCTCTTTCTTTCTTTCTTTCTTTTGCTCCTAAAAGGAAATTCTCGTCGGAGAGAATTAAAGAAGCGCGAGTAAAATGGCCGGTCTCTGCTGCTGCTGCCTACGTGGCTGCAGAAGCATCAGCAGCAGCAGAGAGATGCTGCCTTGTATAGCTTTTATTTCTTCTCCTCCTCACACAGGCAGGTAAAGCAGGTTAAGAGAGATGGCGAGCGCGCGATAGCGCGCTCGCAGAGAATATTCGAGTTGTTTGGGCACCCCAATGCTTTAGGGGGGCTTCGGTTATAGCTCACACACATACACACACACACACACACAAGAGAAGGAGGCGGGGGATCCGGCTGGTCAAGCCACATTCCGCGCTCTCTGGCCGAACCCTTCGTCGCGTCTCGACCCTTTTCTCTCTCTCACTCGCAGCTTCTTCTTCTTCTTCTTCTCCTCCGTATACCTGCGCTCTTCTCTCATATACGGCAGCTCTGAAAAAAATACCGACGGGGCCCTATATATATATATGTATAAATAAACTCTGAATTTATACACGAGCACGCGCGCGCGTGTGTGTTTGTATAATATAAAAAAGCATCCGTATCTCTGTCTCTCGTATACTTATATACGGAATATTCGCCACGTACGCACATGCAAATGAGAGAACTGACGGCGGGGCCTGAGAACGGGGCCCGACGCCCACGCTCGTTAGCCGCCGCGGGGAGGTGCGCTCGGGAAAAAATGCCGTGTGCAAGAGTGAGAGAGAGAGAGAGAGTTAGTGGAAAAAAGGTATAAGGAGGAGGAGGTAAAGAAAGACGGAATGTTTTCTCGGCTGCTGCTGCTGCGGCTGCAGGGCGAGGGCGAGATGGAGCGCGAGGGAGGAGAGGAGAGAGAGAGCCGGTCAAGCGACCGGCTGGCCTTGGTTTCGAGCGTGTCGAGACTCGCCGCTTAGATACACTCGGCTTCTTCGTTCGATCTTTCGGAGCGAGCACGTTTCTCTCTCAACTTATGTATTTCGAACCGAAAATCTTGCGCGCTTTTATATTATATACTTATATACTACTCTCTCGCGCGCGAATGGAAAAATTCTGACGAAAGTACTAGTATTATAAATACACGTGAGATTCCCTGTAATAATACTGTATAGTATACAGCTGAATCTGTATTATAGAGAAGAAAGAGCGAATAAGGGGTCAGAGAGGGGTCAGAGATGCCGGTCTCTCTCTCTCTCTCTCCCCTTACGCCGCACAAGACAGAGAGAGAGAACTTAACCTTGAAAGCATCACGATTCGCAAATCGAATGTAGCCGCGCGCGGTAGAATAAGAGAGGAGGGAAACAAGGTATAACCGAACGCGCGTGCACAGCATCCTTCTCTCTCTCTCTCTCTCTTATTTCTCTTGAAACGGAGAGACAGGAAATTTCACTCTCTGCCCTCGTGCATCTCTGCGGGAACTTTCTACATGATCCTTTTTAACGCGAACAATGCGTAAATCACGATCATGACGCGAGAGCTCTCTCACTGTGAGGAAAATAAAAAAAGGAAACGAATGACACGTATATATGTGTGTGTGTGTGATGCTGTATGTATGTATATAATATAAGAGAAAGATATGCGCGTGTATTAAGCGAGCATTCTACATTTTCTACAAGTCATTTGAAATGATTAGAGAGAGGATATATCGAAGAGAATAGCTGATGCTGAGATGCTGGCTTCATACAGGTATATATTGGATTTCTAGATGCGTATGTGAAAGGTGGACAAAAAGTCGGCGGCCCTAGTGACGACGTGCTCGAATTCCAGGTAGGACAAGGCACCGTCGCCATCGATGTCGCTCTCCTCCAGGACTTTCTGGCAGACTGTCGCTACCTCTTCGTCGGTTAAACCGCCGCGAACCAATTGACGACACGTGTGCTCCAAATCGTTCATCCCTACTAAACCGTCTTCGTCGAAGTCTGAAAAAAAAAAACAACATTATTAGGCAACGCTGACTCCTTCTTTTTTTTTTCTTGTAGGTATATAATATTCGATGCTTTGAAATTTAATATTGCGAATTTACCGTAGATTCTGAAGGCGTAGAAGACTTTGAGGTCGCGCGGGGCGTGCTCCGAAAATACGGACATCATCTCGAGAAAGTCCTCGAAGCAGATGCCGTCGTCGTCGTATATCTGGCCTGGATCCAAACTCGTGCGAGTGAACACCTGGCCTATGCGGTCTCTGAATGGGTTTTCCTGAATTTTGAACGTGATTAAATTAGTTGTTTTTGTTTAGCTAAGTATCATTCGCATATATATAGCTGTGGGAGAATATTTTAAAATAATTTTATTCATCCAAATTCATCGAAATACTGAGCGATCTTATGGAGTGAAAAAATATACCTTTTTTTTTCTTATAAAATACTTATTACAATAACTCGTGTGAAAAACCGGTAAAATATTTAACGCTGTTCTTATATTACACGTGCCAGCACACAATACATCACTCGAGATTCAGATAAAGCACGATATTTCTAAAACGATGCAGGTATTACGATTCGCTCAAATACCTACGCATTAATCTCATAATACGCACCGTTATAACACTTTTTCTGTGTGTGTCTGTGACTTCTTCTTTCAGCTCGTTCCAAGCCTCTATATTCAATTTCATCAATACTTAATATATAATAATTATTCCAAGAAAAACTATTTTTACTCAACTCTCGTTACAATAATACACACCTCCAAAAAATGCAATATGAATTTTAATAATCAAGAAAAAAGCACCTTCAACTCCGGTATTCTGGCCAAATAGTCGAGAGGCAGTCGTAAGTTGGAGGCCTCGTGCGGTGTCATGCTGCGTGGAACCATTCCGGGATCGGCCATCTCTCGGAAGCGCTTGTGCAGCCTGAGATATATACTAATATAATTTCGTGAAGACTTTTCACGACTAAATAAAAATCGTGTCTAATTCTCCTATACAAGTATAACAAAATCCTCTCCTCTCCTTTTTTATATCTACCTCAGAATCTCCTTCCTCGTAAAATACGTGCAATCCTGATAATCCTCGAGCTGTTCCTCGGAAAAAATCGCGACTTTGTTTCCCATTTCTCGAGTCGAGAAATATTTTTCTCTTTATTACAAATATACCTGATATTATAATATATCCGCAGCCACGTCGCAGCGGACAAAAGCCACACTGGCCATATAAGAACGTGTAATTCCGATTTCCGTTAAGGGTGCGCCCGGGGCACCACACCCCTCGTGCCAAGGACGGAGCGCACACCTATATACATATAAGTATATTATACACGTGTGGAAGAGAAAAAAAAAATCACGTCTGTGTGTGTGTGTGTTGGTTGTATACCTGCGCGTGCGGCCTGTTGTACCTATACTCGCATCCCCAACGCGTTGCTGCTGCTGATGCAGAGAATGGCGCGATGCGGCAGCAATGCCAGAGAGCTGAGCTCGACATTTTATTCGAATTTTTTTTTTCTGCATGGGATGCGTGTGCTCCAGCGATGGGAATGTATTTTTGGGAAATATTATATGGGGAGCTGATGAGATAGGATTTTTTTTTTAGCCGTGAGAAAATTTATCTGCGAATGAGGTTTTAATACAGGATTGACTTGAAATGCGGTTATTTGGCTTTTTGTTCGATGCGTATGTACTTATATGCACCGAAATGAATCATGTTCTTCTTACACAATTAATATTGTTTTTCTGTTCATTGTTCAAGATCGTTTTTCTTTTTCGTTGCATATTTCGTTATCTAAGACTGTTTTCATTATTAGATCGTTAATTTATACTTATACCGATATCGTAGTCGCTTAACTCTTTTTAAATCTTTATTTAATTTTAATGCCCCTGAATAATATAAATTTATCTTTATAGGCCCGCGTGAAGCTGTGATGGAACTTATTGTATAAACCTGGGATGAATTTATTTTACTCTGGTGCTCTATAAAAAATGCAAATTAAAAGATCCTTTTTTGAAATTTATCTTTGTAGGTATATAAGCTATATACGATTATAAATTATGATCGTTAATAAATATAATGATTATTAGCCCTGAAATATTACTTATTTCCTTTTGTCGCTTTCCTAAAAATAACAATTAAATCCAGCTGTTTAAACCAATATCTATTCTTTTTTTAATTCTCTTATAATACGTCTCATTTATAATTGTTACTTTACAAACAAAACTGGTTTCTCACACGTAAAGCATACGTAAAGTCCTAAGCGTATATATATATATATATATAGGTATATATCAGATATAATATTCTAGTCCACGCACACCGCCGATGATGTCGCGCGCAGACTCAGCTCTTCTCGCGCGTTTTCCTTCTCTCTCCGGCTGCGCGCGCAGACACTCGAAAAAACGTTTTGCAATCTAACCTTACCTCGTGCTTCAACTTATCGCGGTTTAGCCGATATGACATTTGTGCACTCGAAATATGTGATAATTGAACAATCTATGTCCGCGAGACTTGGAAATAATGAGTTTTATTATTCACCAGCATCACAGGCATCAGTTCTTTCCCTCCTTCAACCGACCGGAAGTTGTGGGTTACTTCAGCTTAAACGGCCAGGAGCGCGAATATTCGCAAGACTTGTCGCAGCTCAAATATTACACTCGTGATACGCATATTAGTAAACAAGAGGTCGATTTTGATCTTAATGAGGGGCTTGAGCAAGTTATTAGAAAGCCAACTAATTTAAATGAGAAGTTAGATCATATACTCAGATGGATTCTTAACAATCACAGAACAATTAGAGCTAGTCCAGAGTTAAAGAGATGGTGTTGTATTTCAAATCTTTATGATATTCCTGCTTCTGTTCTTTTGATTTATGTATAATATTCGTTCATTTTTTTTCTCTCTTTTTTTTGCTGTTAAGGTTGAGGCCGGAATTTGTATGCTTTAGAGGATTATTGACTAAAATTGTCTGCACACCCTTTGAAAACAGAGATGGCTGGATCATATGTGCAATGAAATTTCATGGGACCATTTACCTGTTTGCATTTGAAACTGAGGAGCAAAAGATAAGGAATGCAAATCTCTCAATGAAAGATATTAAGTTCATGTCATGGGGTTTCAAATTTGAGCAATTTGTACTCTCAGGTAAAGGCAGACTGAGTCAATGCAAAACTCAATTATGCTATACATGTGATATTGATATTATATTGATATTGTAGACTTGCCGGGAAGCTCTCCAAGAACAGATGAACCTGTTAATGAAGCTGAGGAGTTTTGCTGCCTGTTTTCCACAAAATTAGGACATAAAACATTGCTCTATGGAGCAGAAATGGATGGTGTTTGTTCCAATGATGTTGTGAGAGAGCCAGTTAACTGGAAACATTTAAAGTTCGTAGAGTTAAAGACTAATAGAGTTGTTAAAAATAATGGTCAAGAGCAAAACTACCGCAGGAAACTTTTAAAATGGTGGTGCCAAAGTTTTCTGGTTGGAATTGATGAAGTCATATGTGGTACAAGAACAGATCAAGGCAAAGTGTTTGAATTGACGAATGTCAAAGTTTGTGATATGCCAAAAGTTGCTAAGGTATAATAATTATATGCCTGTACCAAAAGATAATTTTATACAATATAGTAGATTATTAATGCTGACATTATTTTTAGGCTTTTTGGAATGCATGCGAGTGTATGAACTTTTGCAATGACTTTCTGAATCATGTTAAAACTGTTGTTACCAGAGAGTACAATGAATGTGTTTACAAATTTGAATACAAATTAGGTGATACAATTGAAATGCAAGTATTGCCTGCCACATCAGAATTCTCATTTCTGCCTGATTGGTACATTGAACAAGCGAATCGAATCGTTGAGAGAAGTCAATTAGATATTGGAGTGCAATAATAAACTTAAAAGGTAAAGAATACTTGAAACACTTTTATCTTTTTATGAAAGACTTTACTTAGCTTTAAAACGAATATATACATATGAATTTATAATTACAGACTCTTTCCCAGTACTTGATTCATTGCTGCCATTTCTTGTTGGGACATAGGTTTCAGCATGAGTCCTGGAACTGGTGGATTATACTCCATATCTCGTAATTCATTAACTTTTATTTTTAAGTCACTTCTTATTTTATTAATCTCAATATCACATTGTTTCTGATCTGAAAAATATTTTTATACAATTTTTTAAAGTCTATATTATATTTGAATAATACAAGGTAAAGATTGTTTTTGTAATAACCTTCTTTCAATAAGTTCTCTGCTGCTTTGGAAGTCATTTTCAAAAGTAATGGGCCTACAGTTAACCATGTCTTGTCTCCTTTTTGTTTTTGTAATGCTCTCATTCCCACTCTGTCATCGTTTCTTCTTTTATCAAGAGCAACAACTTCTTGTCTATCTGTCAGAATTTCTACCCCTTTTTCTTCAATTTTTGAAAGATATTTCAGCATTTCTTGGTGATCCTCCATTGTTACCCTAAAAAATACAATTTATTTTGTTAAGTAAATATTTAATAGCAATATTTGAACATGATATATGGGGTCATTTATTGCACATTACATTTTAAAGTTTTATTAAGACAGTGCTTGTCTCAAAGCTCTAGTTTTCGCAGCATCTCTGCTTAGTTGTTTTTTCCAATCTTTCCTTTTAAGAGCCTTTCTCTTATTTCTATTTACAAATCTAATGGCATCTATATCTTGAGGTTTAAAATGTGTTATTCTGGCAGATTCCTTTTCAGACTGTCCCAATCCTTTGCGATCCCTCTTTAAAATAGTCTTCACTGGATATTTTTGACCTTCACCATCTGGACCTAAGCCACCTTCCTCGTCCCAGCCTGTACTCAAAAGCATTTGGTATCCTTTGTTTTGTTTTGGTATTCCATAGAAAGTATTGGGTATTTTTGGTTTGGTATTAAATATGTGTAATATAGATGTTTCATGTTTATTTCTTGAAGATTCTTTGAAAAATATGTTGCAAATATCACAGTAAAATCCTTGTTCATTCTTACTTTTTGTATCATGAATAACATTATTAGTTGATTTCTTATTTTTCTCAACTTTCTTTTTATTTTGAGTGTGTTCTTTTAAAATACTCATAATATGTAGGTGATTCTTCTTTGCTGCTAAATCCATAGCTGTCAATCCAGACTTATCCTTTGGTTTTAGGTCAGCACCAAGCATAAGGAGAGTGTTAACAATGTCAAAATGCCCAGAATAAGCTGCAGACATTAATGGAGTCCACCCAAATTGATCCGTAATATTTACATTTTCAGAGTTGAAATTTAATCTGATAAAGTCAATATCTGCTGATTCTATAGCTTTGAATAATTTGTTTACATTCGTCACATTTGTTTCTACGTTTTTAACAATTGTTCTTGAACTTTCACTGAGAGTGTTTGTTACTTGATTGTAGTTTTTTGGCTTTAACTTAGAATTTCGAGGTAAGGATTTTCTTTGGCTCTGCAGTGAGATTATTTCGTCATATGCAACTTTTGCTTCAGTCCCATCAAATGCAAGTTTAAATTTACTTTGCTTTTGATTGTCAACTGTAGGTTCATTTTTTTCTTTGACAAAGGTTTTTAAACGTATTTCAGAATATGTAAGTGCAAGATTGTTCATGGGGCGGGACATTTTGTATATATCGATAAACAGTTACATTAAACAGTACTACTTACGGAATAAAGCTACGATATCCGTAAGATTCGATAAAATTGATTAGAATACTTTATAAAACATAATTTCTTGTATCTGTCGATTTATAGGTTAGAAACTTGTCGACTATTTTGTCAAGTTCATACTTATATTTTACAGTTTACGCAATATTACTTTAATTTCTTAATCACGAGTGGTTTGAGTATATACTGAAACATTATTTATAATAACGAAGTATCAATGTTGATATTCTATAACTAAACTCTTTAACGAAAGTGCACCACTCTGTGTCTGCTCCACGTCTGCTCTGTGTATACACTATACACTAAACACCTGAAGATAGCTGAATATGCATATACAGTTCTATTGATGGCTGTGTTCACTGCTATAGAATCAACGCGCCAAAATTTGATTTAGAACACCTAAAAGTTAGCGTTATACTAATACTTAATAAAACGCGATTTTAAAATCTCGCCAATAATAAGAACAATTTAAGAAATATTGAAAAAAAGTCACAGCATTATTAAATTTCATATTATTTATTATATAATAAACGTGACAAATCAGAACAAATTTATTCTCAGAAAATCAACAAAAAATAGATATACGTAAAATTGTAAAAAAAAAACAAACAAACAAACGTAAATTATTTTTCTTCATGTGCATTGGTATAATTTTGGTAATCTTGTTCGCTGTATGGTTCCTCTTTGTAATTTTCTTTATCTATAGTATTATACTGCTCGTTTTGTAGATACTGCTCATTCTGTGGGTACTGCTGATCTTGTGAATATTCTTGATTTTCAACGAACTGCTGGTCGTTGAAATATTCTGGATACTGAGCAGGATCGTACTGATTATATTGGTTGTATTGTTGATTAGCATAGTCGGATTCGTAATTTTCTTGATGTTGCTCAGAGTACTTTTGCTCTTCAGCGGGTTGATCAGCGTAACTCGACGACGTATCGATTTCCTCGTTACTTTTCTTGGTAATATCTTCGTCGATTATTTTTTCAAACGATTGTCGCATCTGCGAGTTGAATTTTTTGTGCGTATGCGCGTTATTTTCTTGAGGCGTCTGATCGGAAGGTATTAAGGTCGTTTCAGCTAGTTCTCCTGCAAAAAACAAGTTTGTAAAAAAAAACAAGGACGGTATATCGAAAGATTTTTTCATTTTTTTTCTTTTTTTTTTTGTAAATACCTGCGTTTTGTTCTCTGAGTTCGATGGAATCCCTTATTTTATTCGACAAGTACTCTATGTTGTTTTGTAGATTGGCCATTTCTTTCCTGAAAAAAAGCGATCCGTTTCCTTGAATCAAGTGCTATTCAAGCTCGCGATAAAAAAAGTAATAAGATATAAAAGAAAAAATCACGTCTACTGTATCAAGTATAATAAATAGCCATGAGATCAATGAAGATAATAGATATATAGTAGCATATAAAATAGAGAGATATATATTCTACAAGAGTAAATAGATTCAATAATAAACAATAATTTCTACATGTTTATATATACTATAGAGTTCTACGATAGGCACCTTGGAGGGGGTTTCCGATTGAGCCGACTTCTTTTTCGGTATTACTTTAACTTTGAGATCAACCTTAACACGACGCTTCTTGTGCGAAGGCAACGCAGTCGTGTCATTATTCGCATCATTATCATCTTGGTCGGCGACCCCCCCTGCTAATATACAATAAAGCTGCGGTCACGCATATGAAAATGCCAAATTTATTACGTCTACGTGCGCTTGTCTGTACTACATAATAGTTTTGCATTTTTGCTCACACACACATATAGAGATATGGTAAAGTGTCGGTGCAGTTGTAATTCTACTATTAATATAGGTTTATCATAAATTAGTCGATTATATATACACACAAACATAGATAATATAAATTTCATCGCAGGTAAGCAACGTCTGAGTTAGTAAGCTATACCGGCGAGATATGGGTGCAAAATTGAAAAGTTGGAATATTAAAAGTTCGTATTTTGAAAGTATAGTAGATTGAATATCGTAGATTGAAAGTCGAGCTGTGCTTCAACAGTAAGAAGCACAACTCAACGCAATGAATTATCAAAAGAATGTAGTAATGAAAGAAAAAAAAAGGGTTCGTAATTTATATATGTCTCTGTCTTAGAATAACGCCAAGGAAATGGTACTTGTGTTTCTGGTCGTTAGCTTCCAAGCGTTGTGTGAGAGATTGGCATTCCGCCGTTAGGCGCGAGACGAGCGAGGCCTGTTTGTTCAGGGAATCTTCAAGACTGGCAACCGTTTTAGCTGGGAAACGCATATAACAACAAATCGCTGCTGTTAGCCAATTTTGACGAATTGACTAATTGCAACAATAGTAGTTAGTAGCCCTGGCAGTACATGCTAGGCATAGTGTCAGTATACACATAATATATATACATATACGCCGATGTCTCACACGTGTTATATATATCTCGTTATAATACATTATTATAATAATCATATGTATATAATAATATTTGTACAACATATTCGAAAGCTCAAGCAGACAAGTTCTTTCAGGTCCTCTAATAGACAATATACCTAACACAGCCACATCAACACAATATAGTGAGAGAGAGAGAGAGAGAGAGAGAAAAAGCTATCGCTGTCATCGCTCGACTGTCTCACCCTGCTTGTTCTCCAGATCGAAGATCAGAGAGGCCAGTTCTTTATCCTTGTCGTCCTTGATGGGTCTATCCGGTTTCACCGGGTGTGAGCCTACACGTGTCTCCTCCACCAGTCTGCTCATGTTGATCTGAAATTATAGGTGCAAGCTCGTGTTGATTGATCTACAGTGAGTATATTTGTGATCTTCAGAGACATCGCACTCACCTCTTTTTCTAGGGCAGAGATCTCTTCGGTAAGCCGAAGGTTTTCGCGTCTGGCGTGTACCAAATCGGCGTCAGCTCTTTCCAGGCGCATCTTGTAAGAATTGATCTCGGATTGAAGCCTGCTTTGCTCCTGGCGAGCTTGTCTCTCGTTTCTCTCCGCTGTGAGCTTGACTGTAGACACCTCCTCCTGCGAGGCGTCCTTCTCGGCTAACGCTTCGTTCAGTTCTTCCTGCATCTTGGCTGTATGGGAAATTTTTTTATATCGATTAAAAAATCTTGTATTATAAGATCTCGCGAAATTTTTGTACTTTTTTTAAAGTATTAGAATTAAAGCATTACGACTATTATATATTATACAACTCACAAATCTTGTTCTGCATCTCCTTTTTCAGATCCTCGATAAAAGTCTGCTTCTGCTGCAATTCTCTCTTCAGCTCAGCGATCTCTCTCTTCTGTTTCTCAGCCTCCAGATGGGACTTACTAGCAGCTTCCCAATTTGAAGCGTTCTCCGCGGACAGTTGTTCCATCTCTTTGCTGTATCTTCTCTCAACCTGCTGTTTCTCTTCGATGATCCTCCTGTTCGTCTCTTGAAGTGCTTCCCTAAGCTTCTCCTGTCTTCTCTCCAGTTCATCCTTGAGTCTCCTGACCTCAGCTTCAGCCTGTGCTTTTTCATACTCGACCTGCTGCGCGACCTCCACGGCACGTTTACTCTTCACTTCAACGTCGGCGTCGCGCGCTCGTAGTCTCGCCAAATCGCGTTGCAATTCGTCTGTTCTCGCCTCGAATTCGCGCTTTTCACGCAAAGCGCGTTCGAGCTCCAGCTGTAGTTGCGCTGCGTCGCCATCCTTACTTCGTTCAGCCAAACGCTCGAGATGTTCTTGATTCTCGTCTCGAGTTTTGCGCAATTCTAATCGAGCTTGGGTCAACTGGGCTTCAAGCTCACTGATTCGCGACTCGAATACGATGCTTGGACCTTCGAGCAAACGACGAGATGATGGTTCGCGTCTGATGATGATATCGTCGGGTTTTGTGCAAGGATCGTCGTGACTTTCGAGAACGTTTTTGAAGAAACCTGTTTTGCTCTTGTCTTGGTGTAAGGCTTTGTTCTCAGCGATTACCTGTAATTGTGTTTTTTTTTTATGGATGTCGAGATTTCCAAGAGAAATCGCTTGCGTAAATTATTAAAAGGTCTACGTTTTATACATTGAAACTTATAAACTTGTAATAAATCAGCGTTTGTCAAGTTTGAGGCCCTTTATACACAGAAAATTGGATGCATATTAAAGTAAATTTTTTTAACTAATTTGCGAAGCAACCATAAATTTGAATAAATGCCGATTTATTATATAAATCAATCAATAAGATCTTTATCTGCTAATTGACACGAGATTTTGCCAAGAGATTTCACCTGCGAGTTTACTTAATATTTCCCAGTATATAATATAGGATGAACAGTAAAGAAGAGATCGGTTATACATACCTCTCTGACGTTCTCCACAAGTTCGGAGAGCTTCTCTCTGCAGTAGCTGGACTCTCGTTCCAGCTGCTCGATATACTCTTCCTGACGCTGAATAAAGGACGTTAGCTCACCTGGAGGTACAGCTAGTTTTTCGACGTTATTATCAGCAATAGGATAGGTACTTAATCGAGACGAATAATATTTGCTTCTCGTCGATGGGTCCTTTTTCGAAACGTCGCTTACGACACTCTGAGCGTCCACGTCGTCGACTGCGTTGTTGTATTCTTCTGATTGATGAGGGATGTTTTCTTTGAAGACCCTTTTGCTGAGGGTCAGTGGTCTGCTATGGACAAACAAAGTTTAATAATTTAATGGATGGATTTTTTTTTGTTTGTAGATACAACATGCATATATACGTATGTAGGAGTGGATAATTACGCGATAGCTATTTTCGGCCCGTACGACTCGGTCAGCAGGTACTTGAGCTTCGAGACCGCTTCTCTGTAAGCGATCTCTGTGTGATTCGGAAACTTTCTTCTTATCATGTCCATTTTGTATGTGCCGTTTGACTTTCTGGAAATCGTTATAGAGAGACTGCGTGAATTAATATGCGATGAATGAAATTCAAATGACACAATTTGAGCTTTATTTTTGATTTTATATAAATATAATACGCAAGTAGATGCGTACCGATATTATACGGGGTGAGCCGTCTTACCATGCACGGAAAAATCTACTTGCACATGTGTATCTATATTATGGAACTATGCGTAGTCTAATTTAAATATCGGCGTATATAATTACAGATTGTTATTTATCATTATCCGTTAAATTTCTCAGGATTATTCAAACCCCAATTATTACAAAAATAATAATATAATTTTTATATATACGATTCGCAGGCGACAGAAAATTTTGCATCAAAAGAGAGCTGTTACAACGAATAAGTCCTGATTACGTGCGGAAAATCAATACTCAAGTGAAAAGCTCAGTGCATTTCTGAAACACCTGCGGTCGGTGACTCACGCGCCGGTTCATTAAATATTAATATTCTCAGCTCGCCGTCGCAACATCAGCAGAAGGGCAAGGAAAAAGTGCGATAAAAAAATGTCTCCATTTTTACAAAACTATAAACAACAATAAAAAAAGCACAAATCAAACGAGCTTTTTTTTACCGTGTCTTCATTCGCCTGGGCCTATCAGTAATTACACCGGTCGACTGTAATCCGGCAAACTCCGAGTAGCCGGTCAGCTTCCCCCTGTAATGATGTCTGAGCCGCTGCAGCTGCTGCCTAGTCGCAAGTTCGTCGAGGATAGGGAAATAACGCGGTACAATCGAGGAGCTTACACCACTACTACAGCCGTGAGTCAAGTGCGAAGGGAAACCGCGCCGTCCACCAGCGCTGATGGCGTGGTAGTGATGGCAGCAGCTCAGCGGCATCGCCATGGCCCTTCCACTGTCCGTCCGGATCTACTGTCGAGTCGACTAAACTTTAGTGTGGAAAATCAATGGGGTCGGCCTATCGGAGCCAGGCGCGGCGAAATATCGCGTGCAGCAACCCGGCACCGCGTGTCACGGCACGCTATCACAGCGGCTCAAACTTTGGCCCATTAATTCTCGAGTTTCATCGTCGTGTACACTTCCCTCTGTTCCCTTCATACATGTCATGAAATCCCTATAGAATATATATACTTATTCGCTTGTGTCTTCGTTCACTTGACGACGTAAATTAGTTATAGTAGCTGTGATGGCAGCTCGCGTTTTTCTAATGAGCTATGAGGAAGCAGCACCATACTTGTAATTGGAACAGTTTCGAGCTACTTTCTGACTAAAACATTTTTTTTTCTTCTTTTTATAGAATCGCAGGGTTTCAAGTATATGCATCAATGCGCCTTTGTTTCCGTGTGTAAAAAAGATTCGTGTATTTCTCGGTATATTTACATTACAAAAACTGTCCCGGTATATATCACAAATTTAATCTGTATACGAGAGAATAATATCAATGATGTGTATCACATATGCGTTATTAGCACCTAATACAATATAGTTGAGCTTTTTTTTGCTTGAATTATTTATAACAATGTTATTTTCAATGATCTATATAGATCGAGTAAAGCATAGTTTTCAGAAAATTCATACAGCGGCGTTAGAATTATGCTCTATACAACAAATTACACTTTCCCGTATAAAACTGATCGGCGCTTTGTAAATTATATTGTTATGAAAAACTTTATATTCATAAAAGTTTCTTTAAAAATCTCAGATCATTATTATATACAAGTCGTATTACTGTATAAAAAAAAAAACAACTTCAATATCTTGAATTAATACTTTGCATATATCTTAGGACGTTATTATGCACTAGCGTTTATTGGATTTTCTTCGGTTTCTTCCGACTCCAAATTACTGTAGTCTACTGTGGCACGAACGACGCTGTTCCCGCACGTATTCCTGCTGAGTGTCATGATGAGGCCGAAGACCGCAGCTCCGCCGCACACGAAAGACAAAATTTCCTTGTAATAATCCGTGCAGTCTGCCGTGCATCGCCTGAAACGAATAATTGGATTAGTTTTAATGTAAAAGTTTTAAACTAGAGTCTACAAAAAAATTACGTTTGTATATATGTATACGACGTTTTTCTTTTGTTTTTATGAATATAGACGCGATTGAGCTCCGAACGTGATTGTATTTTTAAAATCGATTTGGTCTCCCTAATCTGGGACGGAATAATAATGGGACGATCTAAGTTATGATATTTTGTCACGTTATACGAATCTTTTTTATACCTTTCACCCGATTTTGATTTGGAAGGGATCATTTTGTTCCTTGTTCAATTTTTAGGTATTTTGATATAAAAAATAAAAAAAATGTTTATGTTCAACTTTGATTTTACTGATAGAAAATTCGGAAATCACACGTTTCATTTCAAATATCTATATATTAAGCTCTATATATTATTTTATCGATAACCGAGAGATACTATTTGACAAAGCGGGAAATATATTCGTTGAGTATAAATAGCGAAACAGCTAAACGTTGGGATAATAATGTATGCCTGATGTTACCCTACACACGCACTTTATAGCGTGTCGTGGAATAAATATAAATCAAAAAATGACGATAACAAAAGTTAAATTAATACAATTCAATATAATTATTCAAGTGTTTTTGATAATAAAGAAATTGTAACAAGTATATAAGCTTTAGAATATATACATATTTTTCTATGTATACACATTCATATTTCTTATAAAATCATGTCATCGTTTATATTGACTATATAACAAAGCAAAACTTATATATGATGGCAATGAAATTTTAGTGTTGCATAAGACTCAAAATAAGCATTGATACTCACATGTATTGAATTATCATAACAGCCAGTCCATTAGAAAGTTTGTCAGTGAAACTCATTACTCCATAAACAAATGCTCCGTTTTCCGTGCTGTGTCCAATGTAATCTGCTGTTATGGCAAGACTAGTCACAATCATCATCGAACCTCCAGATCCTGTGCACACAATGTGATATTTTAACAATTTTTTTGTAGTTAATTAGAAAAGGGTATAAAAAAAATTTATAATTACCTAAAAGTAATGATACTGGATATATAAAAAGACTAACAAATCTTTCACCTTTACCAAAAAAGATCCAGGTACAAGCACTGAGTCCCATCGTTGCTCCAATCAAATATGAGCCCTTTCTTCCTAATTTTGCATTAATGTAATTTATAATTAATGAAGCTTTAAAACTACTTAAGTACATTATAAGAGGTATAATGGCCAAAGAGGTAGCTGGCATTTGCAAAGTTTCATGCAAATACAGTGGTATATAGGTCTGTGTCAAATTTACAAACAATCGAGTAGGCATGTAAATACATGCTACCTGATACAACTCTGGATCTTTGAATATAGAAAATGGCGTTTGCAGTTCTCTCTGTGACTGTTCTTGTGAGACTCCAGCTGGAAATAATTTTTAATCAGTGCTACCTATTATTAGTTTCAATAATTATTCAATAGACTTACTTAAAGCATCTCTTGAATTATTCTCCCTTACAAATATGTGGAAAATAATTGACGATAAGACACCTATGGACATTCCAATTAAAACAATCTCCTGAAATTTGTATGCATCATTTGGGCCAATTTTATCCGTTGGACTTTCGCTGGTGATGTGAAGTACTGCCCATGTTACACAATATACAAGAACATTTGAAAAGACAGTAAAACTATACCTGAATTTGGAAACAATTAAATCTTGTAAGTGTTTTCTTTTACAAAATCAAAATATATGGAGAAAATAAAAAAAAGTATCTTACCTTATAGCCGTAAGAGCTGTACGTTCAAGATCTGAAGGAGTCAGATCAGGAATGAGAGACAAATGAGATATTTGGACTGACGCCCAACCAAATTGAAATATTATTACAAAAGCTGCATAATAAATGAGTTGTGCCCATTGATGTGTTCTTTGACTGCAACCAATGCACTGAGAGAATATAAATGGGAATGTAGCCAATACGCAAATTGTTCCTACAAACAAAACATTTATGTGAATTTCAATTAACATAAAAAATAATATTGGCAAATAAATAGAAAAGCTTACCAATTAAATGCCAAGTTTTTCTTCTACCATATCGGCACAACCAAAAATCATCATTCTTATCAGATTGTAAACCAACAAAAGGTGTCGCAACAGCATCTGCCACCTGTCCGATTAACAAGACTACACCAGCATATGCAGGACTAAATCCAAGCACTAGGTGAAAATAAACTAGCAAATAAGTAAACCACATCGATGCACAAACATCATTTAAAACATGTCCTACTCCATAAGCTAATTTGGATTTTAAAGGAACTCTTTGAATTTCTTCTTGCTGATTATCGTTAGTCTCTGCTGATATATTATCCATTTTAAAATTTATTTTGTTTTTGGTTAGTACAGAAAACGTTGCATTGTCTGGAAAAAATTAAACAAAATTTCTTTATGATTTATTAAATATTAAATTAATTTAGCAAACTAGGCATAAATATTAGTTTATTAACTAACCTTGTGAATAATAGTATGTTCTAATCAACAGTATTGTATATACTATTATATTTTAACTATACATACATGTAGTAGAATTTGCTAATGACTCAGGTAATTTGTGAAACAAAAAATAAACTGTGTAGATAGAAACGTATGCACATATTTTTTGATAATGTGCAACTGCAATAATAACCCACCTACTCTGTTACATTTTATCTTCTGCTAACACACATATATGTATACATATCCATATATACTGTTACTGGTTACTGGTGTAGTATAGTTTACATACACACATGTTAAATGTTCTAAGTATCACAGATTGAGTCATGTGATCACGTGAATTATTGTTGATATCCACTTAAACTCAAGAGGGATTCATAATTATTCTCTTTTATTTAAATAAAAAAAAAATAATATTAAGAACGTACTTGGAATAGAAGTACAAATGATTTTGAAATAATCGGATTTAAATTATGATACATAGATTTTATTAGTCTCTTGTCACAAAATTTTATTTGATATTTTTATAATGTACATATGGTTTATCTTGAAACAAAATTGTAATATATATTTTCATGTCAAAAATGACATTGATCGATTTCTACATTTTTCCAATATATTCCTCTGACAATTAATTATCCTAAATTATTTGAACCTTGAACTACATGCATATTTACATCAACATAATAACAGGCATTCGGTACAGTTATTGTACAAGGTGTAACTTATATTAAAATCAAGTTTTGCCTATACCTTGAACGAGAACGCACAAAAATACTGATCGACTCGACTGGAATAAATATGAACATTAATTTAACGAGCTTCATTCTTTTTCATGAAAAAATCAACAGGTTGCAAGTGTAATGTAATTTTGTCAATCAGACGCTAAGGGACGATCTTGAGTTCAGATAGAACTGATGGCCAGAAAACAAGAATGTGAGAATGTAGATGCAAGCCGCTATCCAACAGTTGTATGCATTTCTTGTGAATCCACTGTCTGCTGCCATGTAAAAGTCTTCAGGTTTACTAAACTTTTCACCTTCGAGAGGAAGATCTTCAATAAGGGCAACACTTCTAATATAGAAGAAAATGCCCATTAAGACCTAAAAAAATAAGATATATAGATAATTTCTGTACTGCAATGTCACATAATAAAGTCATATTGCCAAGCAAATCTTTTATCCAAGCCATCTTTTTATATGGATTCTCATCAACTATTGTCATTCGTAGATTTTTATTGCACAAATATTGGAGCTAGTAAGGTACACAGGTTTTTTGCACAAACAGATTATCTGGCAATCAATCCTCTTATAATTATTACTCCAAAAAATGTGCATTGAATAGCAGTAGACTAACATAAAGAAAGTCAATTTCTATTAAAACATAGCACATTAACAAGTGGAGAAAGTAGGTATCGCAACTCAGGTTGTTTAGTGTGCGAAATGGAAGTCCTATCGTTGACAGAAAGGTTTTCGATAGTCTCCACAAATTAAATGCAGATTGTGCCAAGTGACAAATCTTATCAGTTTCTGCATGTGATAGCAAGAAAGCAATAGCAAGCAATAATCAATAGTAAAAAATTACAAGTTGAATGATGCCCCAGACGGAGATGACGAGACCGCAAAGGGCGTACTTTGGACCGCAGACTTTCATGGTTACAATTTCCTCGACCTATAAACCCGTCGACAGATTTCTTGCACAACAGCTCACTGGCGTCGATGAGAATTTTGCATGTATTTTGTTGCTCCGAAATCACTGTGCGAAACAAAAACGCCCACGAGCCGAGAGGAGATCAGCGGATCGGGTCATATGATTACTATCGATTGGCGCGCCACTTCAGACACCTCGAGCGAACTTCTCGGGAGGAGGAATCACCTGAAGTTGTTCGCGCTCTGGCGTCTGGGTTATTTTCTTTCACAATCCTCTCCTATATACCCACGCATATATACATGTATACATCGCACGCTATAGATATACTCGGCGTGTACTACGTCACCATTGTCACCAATCAGCCCGCTATATACCTATACGCGCTTCTCGCCAGTCGCCAGCACGCCAGCAGCCAGCTCCTCAGCTCAGTGTGATTCATATGATGCTTCCTGCTGTTGCCAGCCCTGTTGATTCATACATAGGATCATGGTTGACCGACTTGGTTAGTTCGGAATCTTTTCTTACATTTCTTTTATTTATTTATCCTCTGGCTCGTTATTTTTATTGCTGGGCAATCGCTCTGATTTTTTTGTTTGTTGATCATCGTATATTCGGCTTTTGGTCGGCCTTGATTGTTATCCATCGTCTGCTTTGAGTGACACCTAGTGAACTGGTTTTTGACAGCTACTTGCTTTCTCTATTAAAATAGATGAATCGCTGGCGATAGAGTGTTTCAAGCAGATTGTGGAGCTTTCAACTGGCTTTGCTAATTTTGCTCTGTGTTCTTTTTCTTGCAGTGAACAGCGAGGCCAATGCCAGGAGGATTGCAATGGTGGAGAACTGCTTCGGCAGTTCAGGACAGGTAATATAACTTGGAGGAATTATTAAGGAAAAATTTTGCATAATTCTAGGTCACTGTTTATTAAAAGTGTTCTAGCTATTGTCGTTGTAGGTGTGCTTCTTTATGTCTGATTTTCTTATGAATTTTGTTTGATGCACGCATGTAGCCCCTTGCAGTTTCGGGCAGGGTCCTGGTTGGCGAAGGTGTTTTGACAAAAATGTGCAGGAAAAAGCCCAAAGCGCGACAATTTTTTCTTTTCAATGATATACTGGTCTATGGAAATATAGTGATAAACAAAAAGAAGGTATATTGCTCATTCTTCTGTAGCTAATATTTTGATAACAGGATTATTGAATGACACATGTTGTTCTTTTGTATTCTAGTACAATAAGCAGCACATAATTCCATTAGAGCAAGTTAAGCTTGAGTCATTAGCTGATGATGGACGTAAGTTGACAAATATAGCTTCTAAATATTCTACACAGTCGATATTTTAATAATTATCCTGTAAATTCTCAGAATATAGAAATGGGTGGTTAATAAAAACAGTAACCAAGTCATTTGCTGTGTATGCTGCAACGGCAACAGAAAAACAGGAATGGATGGCACACATCACAAAGTGTATTGAAGATCTGCTTAGAAAAAGTGTGTACAAGGCCAAAATTTAAATAAAATTGTTACTTGATTCGCGAACATTATGATTCATTTATTGATTTTTTAGGTGGCAAAAAGCCTGTGGAAGTTCATGCAGCTGTTTGGGTTCCAGACAATGAAGCAACAATTTGTATGCATTGTAATAAAACACAGTTTACAGTTTTAAACAGAAGGGTAACTATACTTTACGTATGCTAATGTTCACCAGTTCAGAATCAGTTTATAAAATTCTAAATTCTTTTAGCATCATTGCCGGCAATGTGGTGCAGTGGTATGTGGTCCTTGCAGTAACAAGAAAATGGTTTTGCCTGGTCAAGGCAATGGAAAAGCTGTAAGAGTTTGCTTACAATGTTTTGATGCTGCCAGTAAGGTGAAATCAGCGACCAGACCAGTAACAGATGATAACAAGGATCAGCGTAATTCTGCAGATAGTTCTGGTGGCGATAGCTCAGGTGATGATGATGACACTGCCAACAAAGAAGAAAATCATGATGAGGTAAGGTTTCTCGTTGTGTTTCAGTGAATTTTTCGAATTTTACGTTTATTTTAACAACTATTATATTGATGATTTCAGCCGAAATTTTATTCAAGTCTGGTTCGATGAATCAAGCAATTAAATAAACAAATTTTTAGTAACACAAATGTTGACAATCATCCCAGAACTTGAAATTCTTGAAAGATCTTAAACGTTAATCGACTGTTGCGAAATTTTGTCGATTAATTCTTTTTCAATTGTATATGTACAAGAGTTGTTTATTTCAAGTGACTACGTTTGTATAGATGTCACTTGCATATGCCGTTAAATCTCGGGTATGAAACAAAAAGCAGTAAATTTGTAATAAGTTAAAACTAAGAGGTAAAAAGACAATGCTTCGTACCTAATTTTAAGATTGCCACTTTGTGCCTTTCTAAAGTAGATGGCTTTATATAATATACATACTGATGATTCAATACCTACAATTTTCCATTAGCAAAAGCAGAAGTTATTTGTAACTGACGATTTCTGCAATATACATTTATCCAAAGATCAAACGATATTTTGATAGCCAAATTTAAGAGTATTCTTATAAGAATTTTTTATTGTGCAAAGTAAGGCTTTATTTATCTAAGAACCAAGGAAATATACACACTCTGGTATGCAACGAAAGACTACAAAATAACTTGTTGGCCAATGTTTATGTAATTAAAGTAGAACAAGGAAATGGTATATTTTTTGGTTTAATATTAAAGAACATTTTTTATAATCTGAAAGCACTTGTAACTTTTGTACATTTAATGAATACTATTACTACATATGTAACTTTTAAATAATACATGCAATACTTTATATGAGTAGAACAATGGTTATTTTTCATTTAAGTACTGCACAATTATATTTTGTTCTGCATGCCACAATCTAATTATGTGTATATAAGTTTTAATAAATTAAGATTTTTTCTAATTTTGTTTGTTTCTTATTATTTTTTATAAAAAAATTAAAATTACAAAATACTTTATTTAACTGTACAGCAAGATTTATATAATACTTTATATTTTATTGCAATATTCTGAATTCAAGTCAAGCAACTGTTTCTTCTCCTAGAGGCTTTATTGTAGAGTCTATTCTTTCTTGTTCATTTGTATCACGTTTTTGTAAAAGCTTTTTGTACCTCTCCACTAAATCACCTATAGAACGCCTCTTGTAACTTTTTTGTGACGCGTTTTCACTTTCTTCTAGTTTTGCCGGTTCAATCGTAGAATTAAAATTCGGGTTCATTAAAAGAGGTCCTTGTGAAAATTCTTGACTCGAATTGCAAGAATCCGTCAAAGAAAGGCAATGCTGTTTAGACATCAATGGTAGCATCGAGTTTCCTGTACTTGACATCATCATCATTACGCTTCTATTGACTATACAAAAACAAAAATATAATATATCATTTAGTACATTAATACAGTTATTATTATAAAATAAATTTAAAAAGAAAACGATTTACCTCTGTTATCATTTGGTTTACGGGTTGAAAATATTCTTGAATATTTGTCTACATTTTTAAAATTAGATCTTTGAAGTTTTGATGGTGTATTAAACCTTTGTTGTGTGATGGTAAGTTTATCATTACTTGTTTCATACAGTGTAGAATCATCAAAATTTATTCGCTGCACAGGCATAGGTTTCTTTTTCAAAGTATATGTACCTTTTTCATTATTAAATGCATGTCTTGAAAATAGTTGCTTGTGTGCACCTATAAAAAAAATTAGCAATTGAAAAATAACAGCTATAATAAGTCACCCAGTTTATTGTTTACCTTCTACAGGAGTTAACTGTAAATAAGTTTGACAGTTGTTACGCTCTCCTTCATAGCTATTTATTTGAATTGATGGAGATGGCATAAAAAGAACTTTATCGAACTCAAATATGTTTGAAACAGAATTTTGTAATGCACTTGAATCATCCTTTTTAAGTTCATTTGAAGTAAAATTGAGAATATCTTCATCAAGCGTTTGAAAGTGATTAATAGCAGTTTTTAAATCTTTGTTACTCATTTGAAGCTGTACATTGCATTTTGAAAATTCACTTTTCTTTGTATTCATGGCATACTTTTGGAGTAATAAATGGAAGATAGAAAATAAGTTTTGCAAACTCAAACTATCCTTGCAATACAAATCATATAGAAGAACCTAAACAGGATAAGTAATAAATATTATCTACTGTGTCAAATAAATTAGCTCACAATTATCGTAAGAAAAAAAGTACCTGTTTCTCTGGTGGTACTAATTTATAAATTGGATCTACATTGATTCTATCAAAGTTTGATGAATTCAATGTCAAAGAATTGCCTGCTAAGTTAAGCACAATATTACTGATATAATTTATCAAATTATCTATATCTTTCAAAGTTTGATAATCCTTTTGTAATACAGTTGCTATGTTGTCATCCAAAAAACCAGACCACACTGAAATTACAGCATAAAAAAGTTTTCAATTATTTAGATAAAAAAATCATTGATTGAAAATTTGTCAAAAAGTACAACTTACTACTAATTATTTCATTCTCTTCTGGGTTTAATAATTTTTTCTTTGCTAGGTCATTAACAGGGGCATCAGTGGTAACTTGCTTTACTTCTTCTTTCAATTTTAAAATTATTGCTTTCAGTTCATTTTGTTCTTGACATTTTTTTCTACAATTGAAATTAAAAAATAAAAATAAATAGTTACAATTGTAGGAAAACTTCTATAAAAAAAAAATGCTCCATACTTTTGATATTTCTTTTCTGCAATTTCTACATTTTCCCTTTCTTTGCTTATGTGAGATACGGTATCATGATGGTCTGTTGCAACCTTCTCCAGAAATGTTTTAGTCAACTCTACGCACGGACCAGCCTTTGGTGCAATTGTTAAAGGAGAATTATATTCTAAAAAAAGGTATGAAATGATAAAACCTTTACAGTACAGTTAATACGAATGCTTGATATTTCCATTACAAACCTTGCTGTAAATATCTACGAAGTACAACCAAAGAAAATTTCCACATTATCAATAAAAATTTGGATCCTCTTGCCAGCAACAAGTGAGAAGCAAATATCGGTGGAAAATTCAGATCCGAGTTCTCATTAGCAATAGCCATTAGACATTCTCTTACATCATTACGAAATTTGTTTTCTGTTTGTTTACAAATTACTGGCCAATGAACTTTATTTCTCACAGTTTCTTTGTAGTGCACACTCAACAGGTAAAAGGATACTTGAATAAAACCCGTAGTATTAGGTTTATCGAACATACCCTATAAATAAAAATTAAAAAAAACAAGTATATAAAATTGAGTATACAAATAAATTTAA
This sequence comes from Cecidostiba fungosa, assembly GCA_900474305.1. NCBI lineage: Eukaryota > Metazoa > Arthropoda > Insecta > Hymenoptera > Pteromalidae > Cecidostiba > Cecidostiba fungosa. The sequence continues at coordinate 211,246 of UCOJ01000040.1, forward strand.
TACAACAAGAATGCATACCTCCTTGAAATGTTTTTTGAATTCGTCATTAGGCTCAACGAATTTCGTAAGCAAGAGTACATTTTTGTAAAACTCAGCTGATACTCTATGCATTTTGTAATATCATTTATAATTCTTGCGAGATACAATACTTATTTATATATTTTTTTTGTTGTCGCAATGAGCATTTTAAAGTTTGAATGACAGTTGCGAATAACCTGTAACGTCGTCTGTGCAGGTGTGTATGCCGCCAAAACTTCAAGCACAGTACTCACAGCAGACGAAGGGCGTTACATATGAATCAGCCTTATCTTTTGATGTATTGCAAATTGCAATACATCTTTGCAAATGCAATGCGTATTATAATACAAAATATGGTTGAAAAAATAAGTCGTTATTTATACAAAATGTTAAATTTTTTATTGCTATTCCTTTAATTTATGAAGTACAATATAGACAGAAGGATACATCACACATACAGAATGACAAAAATCTATTTTCAAATGCAAGATATCTTTATTTATTTATTTATTGAAAGCAAATAATTCATATCACCTGAATCAAAAACTTTTTTAATTACACTAGAATATTATTTCATATAGTAAGTAATACAAAAAGAAATTAGTTAAATGAAAAAATATTAAGCTACAAAATCTAGTGGTCTATTAAATCCACCCTTCCTATTCATGTACTGTCTATACTTTCGTTTTAAAATTACATGAACAGCTCCTGCATCATTTCCATCGACTTTCTTTCCTTTTGTAGTATCGAAACCGCAAAATCCCATGATCCTCATCATATGTTGCTCTTCAGGAGTTTTACCTTGCAAATCAGCCTCTGCAAGAAACAAGGTATTAACGTACAATTCATCATAATTTGCATGATAATGAAATTTCAAAAACTAACCTGATACAGCTGGTCTCTCTGTATGCTTGATTTTGGGCCTAATAGGCCTTTCCCTGTCTCGAGATCTGGATCTGCTGTAAGATCTTCTGTGCCTATCACGCTCTCGATCATGTTCTCTGTGTCTGTCAATATCTCTATCACGGTCTCTTGACTTTACTCTATCTCGATCAACTGACCTATAAGAACAAAAGAAAATCTAAATATTTTACAATTTTGTATAACATGAATAACACACTTGTGTACAAGAAACGTTTTGAAGATTTTGACTAACCTTCGACGACGTTCTCTGGATCTTCTTCTCCGACGATCTCGATCGCGGTCTCGAGATCTGTCGCGTCGTCTACTCGGAGATGGAGTTCGACTACGTCCCATTGTTGTTGATGAGATCAATCAATAAATAAGTGTTTATTTCATTGTACTTAACCTGTACGTATCTTTGTTTACGTGTTTAGATATCAATATTGAAGAAGTCGAAATAGTAGGGACAACTGAGAACAAGATGAGCAATCTGCGGTATCCAAGTTTTCTCTGCAGAGGTCGCTGTACAGAAAGTAGGCATGTTCGTTTTACTAGCTAATCAAAGATAAGATAAAAAATTATCTTTTAGTCTAGAGCAGATTTTGATCAGTATTTTGAATGTTGTTCGACTTGTTTCTTGCACCTACGTTCTACACTTTTGTACCTGACTTCGAGCATATAATTCGTCGGATAATTCTTAAAATGCAATTGTTCATGTTACATAGAATTACACATGTATAAATAACAGTTGTTGTAATATAACACATTACAAGAAAGTCAGTGTAAAACAATTAATGCAGGTTAGACTAAACAAATGTAAGCAGATTATTATTATAAACATCAATTTTCATGCATGCATTCTGTGTTATTACAGCATATTCACAGGCAACAAAAATGCAAAAGTCACAAAGATTAAACAGAGAAATAAAGCGGTTGATTGATCACCCACCAGAAGGAATAATTTGTTACGCTTCAGACAAATTAAATCTTTTAACAGTCAATGTAATTGGACCTCATGATAGTCCATACGAAGGAGCACTCTTTGAATTGGAACTGGAAATACCTGATCGTTATCCATTTGTACCTCCACATCTAAAATTTACTACACCAGTCTATCATCCTAACATAGATACTCAGGGTCGGATATGCATGGACCTGTTGAAAATGCCTCCAAACGGTGGTTGGAAACCAACAATCAGTTTAGAAAACCTTATAGTGGCAGTACAATCTTTACTGGGAAATCCAAATCCTGATGATCCTTTGATGGTTGACATTGCTGAAGAGTATCGTTTTAACAAAAGAGAATTTGAAAGAAAAGCAAGGAAGTATGCCCAGGAGAATGGAAGAAACTGTGATTAATGTTGGTATAAGGATAGTTTTACTATAATTATGTTCATAGAAATTGTTGAATTTACATCAAAATTGTGTCAAAACAAAATGTATGTTAAGTGAATGAACCAGCCTCTCGGACTGTCGTTTTATACAATTTTTTACAATATTAAGGTTTTTTTAAGTTGCATTAGAAATCTTTTACAATAAATAGTATTTTTGTATAATAAGTAGAGTCAGTTATTTACAATGACATGATTTTTTACTAAGCATAGATCATTTTATAAAGTTAATATGGATCATGATTTAAAAAAGTATGTTTCACCATTCAAGTATTTTATTAAATTCCATTTAGAAGAAACAATAAGAATTAACATTACATATCAAAATGCCATATTTGAATGAGCTACATAGAATCTTAGTAAATAAAAACTGATATTCGTTTTATCACAATTTCCTTTTGGTATATCAAGTAAGAGCTTTGTCAGACAATAATTGAAAACTTTAACAAAACTTACAGTTAAAATAATTCAAATTAAGAGCATAACTATTATCAAAATCTTACAATTATAATACTAGAAATGCCCAAATTATTTATATTAAACACATTATTCCTCAAAGGAAAATTCATTTTTTTCTTTTTTATTATACGCAATTATACACATAGTTATATAGATATATGTAAAAAATAGTTATTTTTTTCCAACGCATACAATCAATATGATTTAGTTTTAATATTATTAGTATATTCTAAGTTCGTGAGAGTATCATTTGAAGAATTATGGGCGCGTTAGATAAAAGATGCTGATCTATATGCTATACTGCATCTAGACTATCTCAAAGTAGTTTTCACGTGGAACGTACCTAAATATAGCGACACTCCAACACATGCTGCATGCTGTTGTATAACCTCAATAAGCTGTGTGTCTTTTTTACAAAATACAAAAGTTTGTTATAAGTACGCAAATTGAAATGTTGATTTATTAGTGTTGATAATTTACATATTATTGGTGTTCAATTATGACGAACAATGATTTTAATTCGTTGGATAAAATTCAACAAACTATCAAAGATTGTACTAAGAAGCCTGAAGTTTATTTAAGGTATTTTGAATATTTAAATAATCTTTTTTGTAATTAATTTATTGTTTTTTCTTAATAATTTTACAATTCATTAATTTTTCTCACAGTGTCCAGGAACAGATATCTCAAAAACTTAAAAATACTACGAAAGATTTATACGATTTAGCTTTTAGAAGAAAGTCTGCCAAAAATTCAAAGCCAGAAGCACTTTCAGAGCTTATTGTCACTGGCTTTGATGCAGAACAAATTTGGCAACAACTTGAACTTGAAAACAATGAAGAATTTGGACGACTAAGTTTAGGGAAAATTTCCAAAACATTAACGAGTAAGAAATCTTGGGTTTTGCCATTCAAAATTCATCAGGAACAGGATGTTGATCAAAAGGAATCGGAAGCATCTAATGCTGAAAGTGAGGAAGCAGATGAAGTTTTATCAGAGAAGTCAGACACTTCTACAAATAATGATGATAAAACTAAGCCAAAGACCATAAAAAGTAAAAGAAGAAAAAGAACTACAGAAGTTGATGACAAATTTTTCAAATTGGATGAGTTAGATGAATATTTAAAAAAAGAGGATAAAAGAGAAATAAGTGAAAAGAAGAAGAATGATGACAGCTCTGATGAAGATAATGAATCAATTGATTTATTCAAAAATTTCTCTGGATCAGATAATGACGATGAAGAGGAAGATCTAGGAGAGGATGACATAAAAAATGGAAAGTCAGTTAAATATGCAGACTTTTTTGACAGTCCTGAAAGTGGCGATGAGCAGGAGAACAACAAAGAAAAACGGAATGATGATGATGAAATGGATGACGAAGTTGATGACGATGAAAGGTTTAATGATGGTGACAGCGAAGATGATGTTGAGAAAAGAATTCAAGAAGAACTTAAGAAAGAGAAAAAGCAAGTTAAATTCAATCTTTTGGAAAATTCAGATGAATCCGATTCAGCAGAGCATTCACCAAATAAAGATGACAATAATGAAAACAACTCTATAACTAAATCAAGCTTAGAAGCAAGGCAAGAAAGATTAAAAGAAAGAATTAAAAAATTAGAAGAAGAAGCAGTTTCGGAAAAACCATGGCAATTGAAGGGAGAAACAAGTGCCTCGAACAGACCGCAAAATTCACTTCTTGAAGAGTTTGTAGAATTTGATAGTGTATCAAGACCAGCACCTGTTATGACAGAACAGACAACTATGAAATTAGAAGATATTATCAGAAAGAGAATCCAAGATAAGGCTTGGGATGATGTTGAAAAGAAATTCAAACCAGTTGAAACTCCTATGGAATATAAAAAGAAATTGATAATGAATCAAGAAAAGAGCAAAGAGAGTCTCGCACAGATTTATGAAAACGAGTATATAAAGCAGAGAGAGGCTTTGTCTGCAGAGGATAAAGATGAGCAAGATAAAGTAGAACCTCCAGAGCACATCGAAATAAGAGAAAAAATGCACTCTTTATTCAGAAAACTTGATGCGTTATCCAACTTCCACTACACTCCCAAACCAGTAAGATATTTTATAATTTTTTAAAACAAACTGATGTTCTGTGCTTTGATGTTAATATTATTTTTTATTTTCACAGGCGAAACCAGAAATTAAAATTGTCAGTAATGTACCAGCTATTAATATGGAAGAGGTGGCTCCTGTTGCTACAAGCGATGCAACGTTATTAGCGCCAGAGGAAGTTAAATGTAAGCATATTAACATTCATATCATTATGATCTTGTAAAATAAATTAGCTTTTCCCATACTAATATAATATTTTTAATTAGCTAAACACAAAGGTGAGTTGATTGGCAAATCAGAAAGAACCAAAACAGATATGAAACGGGCCAGACGGAAAAAGAAGCTCAATCAACACGCGCGTTCTGTTAATGAAAGTAAAAAATTGGTAAGCAACGTCAAACAAAAGAAATCGTTGAAGAACGCAGTATCATTAGGAAAACTGAAGGCGCGAAACGTTATCATAGATGAAGAGTCTACTAAAAAGGATGGAAGATCAATGAAATCGTCGACAGCATTTTTCGCTCAATTACAAGATCAAGTTGAAAGTAGTATTAAAGCAAAGACGAGTACAAATGTTTCTAAAAAAAATAAAAACACCATATCTGCTGTTAAGTTAAAGTTATAATTTTTATATAGTTTAATAAAGTAAATTTTTTTACAAACAACTAAAATTTGAATGGTTTGATTGTATTGTATTTCTAAGTATAATTTTCACTACCTACTGCTTTTAATGTGGGTTTCTTCCGTGTAAATATAAATAAATTGAAATACAACTGATATTAGATGGAAAGTTTATATTCTCCTTGAATAATATACACATACTAATACAAAGACCATTGTCTCAAGTATATGTATAAAATGCAGACTCACTTTTAAAATAATACTTGAGCAAAGCTCGCAATTTTTCACACTATACAAAATCTGTAAAACACTTGTTCTATTGATGAATAAACTTTTTTAATAATTGAGCCAATACACTCTTTCACAATACAATAGCATAAACAAATTCAATCGTTTCTTGGTTTTAATTTGTATACACGTGTAGCTACAAACGTAGCAGTAAAATTATAAAAATGCAATTCATACGGGCTACCAGTCAATGATAACTCAACTAATGAGTTAATATTTGTTGATAACTAATTGCCTTACATAGACCAAAATTTGGCCAACTTTTAAAAGTATTGCTATTCATTTTAAAAATAAAAAAAAATGTACTCAGCATTGTGCATTTTCACAGTTTGGTGAATTAAAAGAGAAGAACAAATTTTATACATTCTCGTGTGAAAACAATCTCCTTATTGAGACCATGACGATTGCACTGTTTATAATTACAAATACCTAAATTAATATAATTGAGCTAGGTTTCTTACATATCCTAATATTATTTTGTTTCATAAATGAATGTTAATCCAAGAATGTAAAAAATCCTTTGTTATAATATACCCCACTTGTTTGTTTTCTTGGTACATGCATCAAGCAATGATCATTTATGACTTTATTTTGGTTTGTTAGTGCCATGGTGCATTATAATTCCTTACTTAATATATACTTTACATTAATAAGTAGCAATAACAAGAAATTCTTGAATGTTTGTCATTTATAAAACACGATGAGTAGTGCTTTCAAATTAAAAATTCTCGAGATATTCTTTTTTCGTCACTTCATGTCAATTAAGTCGTCTAAAGCAACCACTTTACTTAATATAAATATATGTTATCGTGAAGTTGTCGTTGCTTCCGCAAAAATAAGTTCCCCCAAATTACAAGACGATCGTTTAAGATCAGTATAAATATGTTTCTGGACACTGAAATGAAAAAACTATAGTCGATGCATTTTGTTTTCGTCCTGGATAAAAAAGTCATACATCTCGACTGAAACAACGGAGATGTACGACTTGAGCTCTTTGAATCTCGTGTGCGTAAACGAGTGCGTTTAACTTATTCGAAACTTGCGTTGAACATGCTCAACTCTTGATCTTGGAACATTTGTAACATATCAGACAGTTCTTGTGTTTGGGGGCCAGGCGCACCAGTTGCAACTGGATGTGTAGCTTGCGGCTGTCCCGCAACTTGTGCATTCGGCTGACCGCCGGCGTCTTGCGGGGGACCTTGATGTTGTTGCTGTCCTTGCCAGCTCCACATTCCTAGGAAAATCAATCAAGTATTTATATCATTGTACAATTTTTAAAGAGCTCTGAATACATCACACAAAATTACCTGTATTGTTATTAGGCACTGTTGTAACTGCATGGTACTGGGCAGCTGGTGTTCTGGCTCCACTACTCAATTGTGTATATGTTGGTCCGCTTGGAGATCTTGATGGACTCGACTGACTGTATTGGTAGCCTTCACAAGACACCGGCTGCTGCTGAATAAATTATCAAAGCGTTTATCATTTGTATCTATCAACTGAAAACATAACTGCATTCTTCGATACATACCTGCCGTCCTATGGTTGACCAATTACCGGTTGCTTGTTGCACAGCTGGTGTGGGTGACGTGTTCGCCGCAGGTTTTTGAATTCTATTCAGGACCGACGACGACGTATTTTGTTGACCAGGAGAACCGTATGCTATAGGCGACTGAGTCGTTTCATAGCCCTGGTAAACGTTTTGCGTACTCGACGGTCTGGCTTGTTGAGAAGGTGGCGGCGCTGGTGGTCCTGCGAATAGAGAATTTCAAAATTGCAGTAAATCGATCAATTTTCACGGTCGTTCATCGAGGCAAAGAAAAAAAACTCACCTGTACCCGGCATACCAGGCGCGTGCTGCATCATATGATGAGCTGTAGCAGCGGGATACATAGGATTGCGCGCTGGATGTCTGTCCAGAGAGTAATCCAGTCCAGGCTGGCCGTACGCAGAGACGACCTCGTTCTCCGGTTGGACTTGCTCGCCAGTACCACCGCTACCACTGTGTAACGATCTGAGCAATAAATAAGAGCGTAAAAACAATACACACAAGTGTACGAGAGATAACAGTTTAGACGGATAATCGTTTACTCACTTGGCGGTAGTATTGGTGCAGACGATGTATTCAACTTCGTCCGTGTAGGGGTTTAGGAAGGAAAATGCGGAAGTTCTGAGCCATACCCAGTCACGGTTCTTAGCTCTAAATCTATACATTACAGACAGTACTTGGCCTTTAAGTTTCAGGACTGCAAGATGAAATCACATGAGTTAGTTATGCTGCTTATTTTAAACAAGGATCACAGTAGTTAATGAATATTCACCTTGCTCGAAGCTTTCACGCATGTGAGTGTGGTCCTCGGGGTGGAAGAATTCGTAGCAAGGGTGACCGAGCAGTTCAGACGGCGTGTAGCCTAGAATTGCTCCTACCCTCTGATCCACGAAAGTAAATTTACCTTCCACGGAATGGCGCGAAATGAATTCTACAAAAATACAGAACAATTACACACCAGTGTGACCAAAATTAAATAAAAAAAAATGTCTCACGGAAGTACCATTGTTACTGCTAGATCCAGCCAAATCATTGGTGTTGGGCGTGCTAGTGACTTGCAGTCGTCCAATCGCAACGAGGCAATAGTGGATGGAGACATCGTCGCCGACGCCGTCGTTTGATGGAACACCACCGCGATCAGCCATGCCCACACCTGTGGGTATACACGGGGGAACAAAATCACCTAAGCACCACGAAAGGCATGATTGGTCAGTATGGATAGAGGATATTATCGATCATCACTTGAAGATTGCTTGAAATATACTTTACAAGTATAGTAAATGCTTTTGTGCGAAAAAATGTCTACAATGTGTGAACCTTTTATCTAGTCCCTGCGCTAAGTAGCGAGAGACGCGTACGTATATTCAAGCACAGTTTAATAACATGATAAATAGAAACGAATGAGTCGATTATATACAATATCGATAGCTGGATGGTAAGGAAATACTAACCGGTGGGTGGCCAATTTTTAATGTAACCAGTACAGTGCACGACCGCGTAGCTCTGCCCATCCCTCGCTGGTGGTCCCAGAGAGTTTCTCTGTTTCATGCGCTGCAAACCGTGAGCGGCAGCCATGTCGCCGCTCGTTTGCAGACTACCGACCTTCATGCGACAGATGAAACCTCGTCTCGATCCCGTGCAGAGGCGAACCGAAGCTGAAAAGCACAAAATTATTATTGCTAGAACATTACACACAGAAATCGGTAGAATATTCTCCATGTAACGAAATAAAGACGTCAATCATGTGTATAGCCACACTAAGTACGCCGTATAATTTTCGATAATTCAATTGTCTTTGCAAAGTACTGTTACACAACAGCAAACTTATCCACGCAAGATTTGCATAAGATACATTAAAGATTCTTGAATAATGCACGTCTGCGCGAATCGTCACGTAAAGATAAAAAGAAAAAAAAACATTGAAACTAACATTGATGGCCCTCCTTCTTGACAGTGCCGGTCTTGAGGTCGAGGACGCGACCAGCATGCTGTGGCTCAGCGGTGCTCAGCTGCTCCCTGACCTTGTCCGTATCGTCAGGATGGACCTGGTTGTAGAGACTGGTTCCATACCAATCGCTCTGGGAGTAGTTGAGGACAGGTGCTACCGAGTCCGAGACGTAGATGATGCAACCCGTGTCGCAGCTCACGACGAACAGGAAACCGTCAGCAGCTTCCAGGATCAGGTGCTTCAATTCCTGGTCCGTCAGGAAGGACGGCTTGTACGTGCCGTCTGTGCTTGTGTTGCCGGTGCCTGCGTTTAAAATGAAAATGAAAATGAAATAAAATTTATCAACATTTACGAAAATTATTCGGTTGTTTGTTTAGATTTACTCTCAAGTTACTGCTGACTCTCACAGTTTATTTGATTAATGGCCGGCTTTGAACTATTAATATCAATCTAAATATAATCGTTCTAAAAACGTATACATCGAGAAAACCAAATTAATAAAGTTTTCACCAACACTCTCTAAAATAAGGATGCATTAAAGTTTCTCAATTACCGCGGAACAATTCGACTCCGAAATTACCCACAACCTATAGCCGAATCGATGAAAAGCTAAAGACAGTGCGTTTAATCTCCCTTCCGTAACAGCTTTTTAATATAGAGAGACATATTCGTCAGCCGTCTCTGAAATCGAACCTCAAAACTTTGTGTTCCGCTAACGAGCTTATTACAATATTCCAGAGTCACGTATACGTACTCCTCGCGAGAGGTAATAAATCATAAAAATCACCGGCTTCAAAGCAATAAAAGAAGATGCAGGTACCTATATAAATATAGACAAAGTGAAAGCAAAAGCGCAGGAGATACAAAACCAAAAAAAGAAAATAAGTCAAGACACACAGAACAGAAAGAACCAAGAGGGGTAGTATCGCTCTACAAGATCGGAATCGCCAAGTAACCCAAGAATCGCACGGGGGTGGGAGTCTCTCTCTCTCTCTTTCTGAAGATACTATCTCGCTCGCGCGAGAAATTCCGGGAAGGCCGCCGGCGCTAATCTTGTGTTTTCATCGCGTTTGACCAAACACACATATATACAACGAGAGCCAGGAGCGTTGCAGAGATTGACTCGTAAAATCGCTGTCCCCGCGCTCTCGCGCAGGCAGGTAGCAAAGGCAGGAATTAAAAAGAAGAAAAGTCGGCAATTCGTATTCAGCCGACGTAAGCAAGAACAAGCCGGCTATAAACAATCTCGGAGCCCTTCACCGGAAGCGGCTTCGTATTCTAGCGTCGTCTTTCCATTTCCGAACTCTTGTCGTCTGCTGCTGCTGCTGCTTCTACTGCTTAGAGTGACTCTGTATATAGTTAGGTATTATATATATTCACCTCGGAGGGCCTTCATGTGAGCGACAGCCATTCGCAGGATGGTGAGCTTGTCGGGCTTACGGGCAAGGGCTGAACAGGTCGGTACCATGTCCGAGAGCTCGGTTATGTAGGCCGTCATCTTGTTCCTCCGCCGCCGCTCGATCTCGCAGTGGTTCTCCCGGCTGAAATAAAAAAAACAACAAATCAGTATATACATACTATACATAGTCTCGACAACTCTTTCTCTCTCTATATAGGTATATATACCGTCTGCGAGAGCGCGCGTTGTTTTGTCGAAGAGAGAGAGAGAGAGAGAGCGCAGGGGTCAGAGGTTGCGCCGACCGTTGCATCCGCGACCTCTCTCTTTATGTATGAATTCTCAAGAGCGATCGCGGCGCCCTTTTTCCGCGAAGGGCCGCCGATCGCTAAGAAGAATAAGAAGAAGAAGAAGTCCCGTTATAAAAAGAAGTAGCCCTTCGTCGGCTGCGTGCACAAGTGTAAGAGACGGCGAGGAAAAGAAGAAGAAAAAAATATATATACCGCGGAGCAGAGCAGCATCATCACACGGAAAAGCTCAATTAGGCTGAGGGTCGTCGCGCAAGGTATAGGGTACGAGAGAAAGAGAGAGAGAGAGTGGACGACTCGTCTGCGGACCGTTCCCACGCTGGGATGTACACAGGTGAGTATGTGTGTATATGTGTGCAGTGGGGGTGTATATACCGGTGGAGAGGCGCACATGGCGGCGAATCACGATCGCGAAACGCGTCAACGACCCAGAGTCCTTCGCGAGATCTTGCGCTCGAGGCGAGAACATTGCAGCGCTCTGAGCTCTGCAATGTTCTCTGTGTGTATACATATATATATATGACAATTTTCTCGCGGCCGGTGCTACTGCTGACACGCTTTTCCACATTATAACGAGTATATATATATATACTTATATACAGTGTTGGGGCTATTGCGACACAAACGAGAGCTGATGTCGTGTAGTTTGTGTGTCTGACACGCCGCGCCGCGACGAGCTGTGTGATTATAATTATATAGTATACTTATACTTTAGCTTTTATACCTGGCAAATCGCTCCTTGTCCTGCATGTTGTCGTCGTCCATTCTTCTGTACTTGCCCGAACTCGGGTCGTCCTCATCTGACCTGTTGACAAAATTTTTATCGTTATTAGTTTTATTTTTTGGGTATTTATAGTTGTAGTATAAATTATTTAAGGGTTTCCAATGGTTTTGATCGTCGCACCCTCTGGGCTATGTATCGTCATATACATACTCCGATAAGATAATAAAAATCAAGAAAATTTTTTTTTCGTTTGCGTGACAAGGTATTTGACGCAGCGCTTATCCGACTTTTTTGTGTACACTTACTTTTTTGTAAATATACAACATTGAGTGCGATATGATATTAGGTGAATGAATACGCTCGTTAATTCAGCACCTGATATGGAGACCAACAAAAAAATCCAGATTTTGTTTCGATGGATTTGCGCGAATACAGAAAATATGTGTAACATTGCGCAATTGTAGAGTCAGGTTGGGAGTAAAAATAGAATTTTTTTTCCTTTTATCAAAAACGGAAAGTCGTTAAAAAAGCGATGCTTAAAAACAAAGTCGCGATGATGCAAAATTGTACTTTTGTAAAAACCTGTTGGAACGGTTTTATTACATTCACGTTTTTTTTATTATTTTTTTCAAATTCCACGTTTTGTCTGTCACCCTAACAAAATAAAAGCGCGTTTCGTATAGGAACAGAATGAAATATGTCTAATCCAAGTCTAAAAATGATTTTTTTTTTCATTTTAACGAACTCCACTGACTTGATCACCAATAGGCGAATTCCCAATAAAAAAATCAAAATCATCTCTTCAGTGCACCACCAAATCAACTATTTTAAAACCATCAGGCAAAAAAAGAGAAGAATTAACTCTCGCTTACGTGGTATCGCAAAGTGCATATACGCGACATCAGACAGCACGTGGTTACATACATATATATATATACATATATAAAAAAAGATCAAGACGCTCCGCGCATCCGGGTATATCTATATATACCAGCTTCGTATCAAACCTTCCTATATAACATCATGTTTTCCGTCCTCCGCGAAATCCGTGCACCAGCGCACGTATACATGCTGATCTCGTTAATACGAGAAATCGACTTTTCTCGTTATAATACAATTAGACACACCGGGCGAAGCATGAAGTTCACATAATACGCTGAAATCAACGCTTCTCGCTTATGAAGCTTTAATTAGTTTTTTATACGTCGAACATATACCGCATATGTAAGTAATATACACATCACGCACTCGTCATAACTGTTGTGTTTGATATACACACTGGCTCTTGATTACAATATTATATATAAAATTTGAATTCCACTTCGATTTTCCCTCAACACAACCTGATGCAGCACTCGTACGGCATCCTTTTTATTTACATTTGTTTACACATACGAGTTTCTCGGAATAACCCGCGTCAATCGGATCGTTCTTATGCGGATTCACCGCGATCGTATATATATTTTCCGGGTGAAAAAAAAAAGAATTCAGCGCTATATATATGTATAGACCTAATCTTTTGTAATCTCGGCGCAAAGATCAAAGCGCAAGCCCTTTTCGAATTTTTCGAACACAACGGCTCACGCAACGGGGATTACGCAATCACGCGCTGATGATGCATCCCTAGCATAATCTCCGTGAATTTGCAAACAACCTCAAATCTCCGCTACGTGCTGGATTCGCGAGAGAGTATAACATGTGTATTGTATATATATATATATATACATGTCTATGTACGCGCGTGCGTGCGGGTCGCGAGTTCCCGCGCAAACAGTTCCGCGTGGCTATTATATATATATTATGGCACCGCTTGCGGATTTTCAAATTTTTCGCGCCATAGTTATACATCGTATCTGTTTTGATTTCTATTTCGTCGCTATTCATCCGAGTGTTTACAGTATAATATACACACGAGAATAACTTTGCAACTGTATATGTATACAAACATAAATTAAATATTAATCGAAAGCCGATCGCGAAACACCTCTCGATTGTGCTTAGCACGGCCGAAAAAGTAGCGCAGAGAGTAAATACATACACAAGTATACACACATAATAATGTTTTGCCAAGAAGATGTGCCCGATCGACACGTGCGGTTCGAGCATCAGTATATATACAAAACTTCCGGCAAATCGTCGTCTGTTTTTTTTTTTTTTTTTTTTCGACACGTGCCGATCATGACGCGTGGCATATATATACATACATCAGCGTGTACATACATACATACATACGAGACGGATTCGCCATTTACCTACGTCTCTTGGACTGATCAGCAGTTGGTGGTAAAGGTGGTGGTGGTGGCAGCTGGTAGAGATGATGTTGAGGTGACAGGTCAGCCGGATAAAGTAGATGAGGTCCAGGTCCAGCAATAGGGGGTGGACCTCCCAGCTGGTAAGGCTCAGGTGTAGTCGCGTAGTCGGCGTAGGGGCCCGCACCACTACCCCCTGCGCTACTACTACTACTACCTGCCCCGAACATCCTCTCCTTGATGCTACGCTGCAGCCGGTCGTGGCTATCTTAGCTTCTTTCTTCTGTTCAACATTTATACTTGCGTATATTTATTACTATGAACTGCACGAGAGCGCGCGCGCGACACCGCGACTAGTCAGCACCCACACTCGCCACTGACTGATTCTCTCTTTCCACCATGGGAGCTACATTATGTGCTGCTTGATGCTTGTGCTCGCTCTCGCTCTCTCTCTCTCTTTCTGTTTCTCCCACTACTATACTACTATATACCGCCAGCGCAGCTGAATACTCTCTCTGCTGCTGCTGTGGATATAATGCACTCTGCATTGCATTGCACCCGCTGGATGGACGCGAGACGGACACGTATATTATGTATAGGTATGGGTCTTGTACTACCAGAGATAATTTTACTTTGATTTTTCTTTTTATTTTGTACGGCTAATTGTTTGTTCTCGCCTAGAAAAATAATGCCAAGAATGATTATTTTGGATTATAATATAAAGATGGTGATACTAATATACATTGTCGTTTTTATTAATAGATATATTTTGGTTGTTGACTATAAACTGTACGACTTATCGTAATAAAAGGGATTAGCGCGCGGGCCACGGGGTGACAGGTATGAGGTCAGTCAATGGTTCATTGATGTGTATACGTCGAACTCTAGTTTTCAATAAAAGCAGGAGAAAAATTTATACTGTACCGAAGCGTGTATTTTTTGGACCGTATGGAGTTTTCCAGAAACTGGTTAGAACTCAAAGCTGCTCGAACTTGCAGCACGAAAAACTCGCCACTGCAATCTCTCTACTCATCTCTGGTACTACGTCGACCTTTACCTATTATTAGCTGTTTGTAGCTTGATGTATAACGAGAAGAAATAAGCAAGTGTTTCTCTGTCATGGTTTTTTTGCCTGTGGTTTATTTTGCTTATGGATCAAAGCTATGGAGAGTTCATTGAGGTGCACTGATTCTTTAAGTTTGGAATACTTTATAAAAATGGAAAACTGTATTTGAAGATTATATATCAGCTCAATCGTTATGCTGATTATAGTAGTTTCGGATAAAATTTGTTATCACGGATGATTGAAGAATGTTTGTTTTTTTATACTGTTTACTGCAGTTGCATAAAATAGTATACTTGATTTCTGTTTCTGATTTGGTATGATTTACAGATGTATGCCTAATCGCTGCTATTCATCATTGTATGTCATTAAAACGATTACAAATATCGTGCGTGATTAGACATTTATCGCAAATTATTAACTTCCATTGACTTCAATTACACGTGTCAAGCATCCATGATTATTCCATTTTTATGACTCAATGTCAATCATGTATAATCAAAATCCAGGATCTTATCTGTTATTATTTTAATGTAGTTAACATATATCAATGCCAATAGTTATTTTTATTAAAGATTGATTAGCCCTCGATTACATTGATAAAGCAAATTGCCAGTTAAGAATACTGTAATTGAGCAAATCCAAGTTTGTTGATGCCCTTAACTTATAGATGTCTGAACGACAAACCATCGAGGATGGTTTCACTCGATACGAGTTTAAAACACAAAGAAATGCCAGCATTTAACCTTGCATGGAAAAAAACTGTCCACTTTAATTGAAATTACGAATTAAAAAAAGTCCTCGACCCTCCGCAGTATATCCACAAATGTTTGGACAAACAAATGCTGATTGTTTATACCCTCGCTGATGTAAATAAGTCAATAAAATTAATACGCAACACTTTGAATACTCACCCAATACTTTCAGTGTTCCGATTCTGCGACAGTTTACTCGCGTTGCTACCTGCAAAAACAATATTTTTATTCAACAAACAGTAGCCTCTTAAAGTACTTATATATATCCAGATCCTAGAAAGTAGCTATAGCTCCGAAAACTTTATCCTCGCGACACATCTTTCGCAACGAATCTTGAGCAACGCGTATATATAGCAAGAAGGAAAGTCTAAGGCCCGAGCGATAAACAAACGTGAAATGAAATCCATAAAGCGAACTCCAAGTTTTCATTGATGTCGCTGAGGGATATAGTAAGTATTTCGCGTCTGCAGTATATAGCAGCACTGATGTGTGCGTGAGAGAAGAGCTGTAGTACGCATACCTGGCATAGAATGGGCGATCGCAGACATTTGGATGAACATTCAGCTCGAGTATTGTGAAATGCAGCTTCTCAACTTGCCTCGATAACGGATTAATTGCTATAGCGACCTCTTATCCTCGGCTCGCGCTCTTGAAACACTCTCTCGGGGATGACTGTTTTCACGCACTACTCCGTCAGATTCGCCATTTTGAAGTTTTATTTCTGTCTTTTATTTTTCTTTCTTTGATGTAGAGACTCTACTATAATACTCTGTGTGCTGTGCTGCTGTTGTACAGACAGCGACTCGCCCTCTCTCTCTCTCTCTCTTGCTCTCCTTTATGCTCGATCGTCACTCCCATTCCTACGTTATCGACTGAGGACGCGGTGTGAGTGTGTGTGTTTTGGGGGTTGCGACAAGCTGACGTATCGCGGCGCTGTTGCTGGTGTCACGTGGTTTGGGATTTGGAAGCGCTAGTTTTCGAATGAGATGCGACGTTATAAAATTATCTTATGCTTTGCGGAAAAAGTGTCTGTAATGGCTTTTTTTATAATTTTTATTACTGGGAATCCCCTCTTTTTTTGAGAAAACGACAGTCATGAAACTAATGCCACCGAGATTTTCACATGTTCTAGGACTTTTTCTTTCATTTACATTGTAGTTTATTGTATCTAATATGTTTACTTCAATGAAAAATTACAGTTTCGCTCGTTCTTAATAGAATAATTAAATATTGAATTGAATAATAATTATTAACGAGTTTTAAAATGACATTTTGTTTTTTTTATATTAGAATTATTTATTATTTATATTTGAATTTCAGACGTAATATAAATTTAATAATAAAATATAGTTCTTTTGAATAATACGTAATTGTAATTTTACAAATAGAATATATATATTATAAAAAGAAAAACGAACATTATAAATAATTTTCGAAATGTTTTCCTCCAGTCATAGTACAATAGGTAAGTCGATGGTACAGGCTTTGCGTAGCTTCCCTAATTTCATCTGGTGTAATCTGATTGTGTAATTCTATAAAAGTCTGTATCAGAGCTTCCAGAGTCAGGACTTCTTTTTTGTTAAAATTTTCCTTCACACGCGGCCAGTAAAAATAGTCCAAAGGATTCAGATCTGGAGAACGTGCCGGCCACGCAACTCGAGTTTTAAGTCCAAACCATCGATTTGGAAATTCGGCATTCAAGTAATCTGTTATGATCCGTCCAGTGTGGGCGGGTGTGCCGTCTTGTTGAAAATATATCTTTTGCTGAAAAAATAAGTTTTTAGTTACTATGTTTTTGTTTTTTGTAGTTATATAGTGCGAAATTTACTTTCAATATATTGGGTTATTTTTTTTTCAAAATTTAATAAGTAAAAGCATTATATCAAATACTTATATAGGTATAATTGTTCTCAATTAATAATAATTGTCAACCAATTTTTAACAGTTTGCAAAAATACAGAATAGAAATTTAAAAGTGTCACTCTACTCTCGACTCGGTATTTATTTTATTCATAAATTAAATGAGTAATTACTCACCCCAAGTTCCTCCTCCAGATTTCGAATGGCCGGTACGATTTTTTCGCGCAGCAGTACCAGATACTTTTCAGCCTTTATTTTATTTCCGTCAACAAAAAATGGTCCAATCACACGATCGCCAACCATTCCAGTCCACACGGTTACTTGACGATCGAATTCTCGACTCCAATCCCAAACGCTTTGACTCTCAAGCGTTTGTCTCAACGAGAAATTACACTCACTAGATGTGCATATAATATCGATAAGATTAGGATTCGCATTACATTCTTCCATCAAAGCTTCGCAGAAAATCATTCTTCTCTCTTCGTCGCTAACGGAAATTCTTTGATACTCATCCTTCGAACGTTTGTAAGGACTACAACGCTGTTGGCTCAAAATCCTCTTGACTGTAGATGACGATACACCGACGTCCCTGGCAATATTTCTACACGAATTTTTACCTTGTTCTTCTCTAAAAGCACAGATTTCAAATTGCTTCTCCTCCGAAATTCTGCGCGACGGTTGCGAATAATCGGTTAGCGACGGATCGACACAACCGGTTTTTTTGAACTTCTCGACGATGTTATAGATAGTACTTGCGGCTGGTATGTCGCGGTGAGGAAACTCGGCGGCGAAGTGATCCCTTATTTCAAAAGCACTCATTCCGGAATAAAATTGCTGAACGAATGAGACTCTCTCTTGCAATGTGTACACGATGTTAGGCATGTTTTCTTTCTCGACGAGCTTTTACGAACCGATCGGGAGAACTGACGGATGGTGAATGCTGCTGTTCTGCCCTTTGTTGCTGTGAAAAGTGCGGGTAAAGGATAGGTAGGACATCGTAAAAATATGTGAGAAAGAGGGAATGAGACTGAAAAAAGGGTGGGGAGATTTTCGACAGATTTTCTGGGAGAAGCGAGAAAAGCGCGCACGTGTTGAGGATTAGGCTGAGTGCGCTACCTGGTACTTATTATAACCGGTATAAGTGTGCGAAGCATAAAGCGAATTTTTTCATTTGAATGTTGTTTTTCTCATTTTTCTTTTTACCAAATATCATTTGTTCAGAGATTAACACTACTTGTTTGTTATTAAAATTATAAAATTTTTAAAGTCGTCATAGCTAGAACAGTAACTTATTGTTTCACAGATACAGAAACAAGCAATTTATTCAAAATAGCAGTGGCTATAATATATTTATAAAAATATCTGAGCATGCGAAAGATTGTATTAATAACAAAATTTCAATCGCAAAAAATAAAACTAAAACTAAACTAAAAAAATAAAACTCGGATAAAAATAAATAAAAAAGAATCGCGGTTCGCAATATGTGCAGCGTAAAACTTTAATAATATACACATCCTTGTGCGATACCGAATCACACATGTACTTGCGTTGCAAGATATAGGTATACTATTTTTCACATTCAAAGATAGTAGTTTTCTATATAGTACTAATAGGGTGTACGACTTGATTCTCGCACAAATGTGAGTTTTACGCGAGTGGAGAATAAACTTTTGCAGATGTAGATATGTATATATCTATCGAACATTGTTCAGAGTGTGCGTAAATTGCAACTTTAAAAAAGTATGAAATGCATAAAGTGCAACTTATTTTTATTAAATTTATCAGCTACAATAATATAGTTAGTTGACACTAACATAAGACCTGGAGTGGTTGAAGATGAGCTATAAATGGAATAAGCCTTTTTTGCAGTATATTATCAATATTATTAAACCTTATATTGAAAGCATCTGTAACTATACACTTTTGTGTTATATAAGATCGTCAATAGAACATGCCAGTATTTAATAAAAGAATTATCCAATAATTAACCAACAAATCATCAAAATAAATCTAAGAAATTATTGAAAAAATATTTTGTCTATATAATATTTACACAGAGAGGAATAGAGCGCAGGTAACGGGGAAAAAGCTCCTTCTATATAGACATCTCTCTTTCCAACCGCATACGACAATTCAAGCCGTATACCGATAGTATATAAAACTCCCGTTGTAAATAGCATATGCGAAAGAAGCACTAAGCACAATATACCATTTCAAAAGACGTTCCTATCGTAGTTTTTGAATTTTATGAGAACCCGTTATAAATATCGAGATAATCTCAAAAAGGGGATTCCCCGCACTATATAACAATGCGCTCGAAGAGTACATACCTAGACAGTATATAGCGATATACCTGCAGCCACACGCTGAGCGTCCGTGTATCGTCATAAAACTATAAAACAATAACTCGAATGCGACCCGAGGCTACTTTAGCGAAAAATATTGTCCTCTCTAAGCTTCTACCGGGTTTTCCATTTTACCTGATGATGGCGACGTCTGGTACCCTTATCCCCACCAAAGTCCACGTGCAAAACAGCTGATGTTCGCTTTTAAGGACTTTGAACGGAAAGCTTGGGCGAGGGAGAAGCTCATTTTTCTCGGGACCACGAAGAGGAAAACATCGTAGTGGAGTAGCCAGTGTTTGTTTTGAAGTGTTGAATTTTATTCTGTTTTTGGAGTTAGCAGTGTTATCGCGTCATGGCACCGAGGAAACCTTGCGCAGTGCTCTGGTGTCCTAGTGGACGTTATGCCGATGTAAAGGATAAAAAGTTGATGGGAGTGAAACAAACTAGTTTGTTTAAAGTCCCTGATGTGAGTGTTTGTTACTATTTTATATTATATACATGTAGTTATACAGTTTTGTGTACATAATATGGTATAAAATTTTTGTCAAGTATATGTAAAAAGCGAAATTATTTGATTTCATTTTTAAGCGATCGGACTTGAGGAAAAAATGGAGTTCTGTACTTTACACAACATTATTTGACGATGATGTAGTTTGCGAGCACCATTTCCGAGATGAGGATGTTATAAGAACTATAATTCGGCGCGTTGGCGGAAAATCGCTCAACATACCAAGTGGAAGATTTAGACTTACCAAAGATGCTGTACCGATTGACATTTATAGTCGCCAAAAATCGGTAAGAGGAATTGAAAATTTTATTTTTGCGATATACTTTACATAAGTATAAAGATAACAATGTTTAATTTTATAATTTTATAATATTATAGGCGGCCAGCTCAGAAGATAAAACTATTTGTGCAGTTCGATCTCAGAATTCAGAAGCTGATAACGAAGTAAATGATTTTCTTTTTAAATATTTAAAAATTGTTCATTGTATCTATTTGTTATACATGTTTGACATTTATTTTTCTTATCGTATAGGCAATGGCTGAAAATTCGATTATACCCGCCATCGTAAATTCTTGTCATCAAGTGGAACAATCAAATGTCGATGACAAAGAAGTGAGTATACACTGATGGCTAATGAATTATAAAAAGTACATACACTAATCATCATATTTAAAATTTTAGGGAGGCATCGACGCAATTCGATCGAGTACACCGTTACTTCCCGATACTAATGTAAGTATTGTTTGCTAAATAAAGCGTGTAGACCTGTATTTATTTGTATTTTGAAAGCTCAATTTTGTGTTTATACTATAATTATTTTTATTATAACTTTTTATAGGATACCAGCTGTGGCGATTGTTTATCGATTCTAGGTGCAACGGTGTCAAACATAGCTGATTACGTTGTACATATATACGAATATTATTTTATCATCATGATAAAAAAATTAATTTTTAAGCAATTTTCTCGTTAAAAAAAAACGTAATTTTTATTTTACAGAAAGACTTTGAAGTTGCGCTGATCGAACCTTGTTCACTAGAAACCACAAGCAAAGATGACACCGAAGAAGTATATAAGTATTTATCAACAAAATCAGTCATGGATATCCAGACGATCAAAGACTACTGTAGCACCAATCCATTACCCCCAAGTTGGAGTTGGTATCAAGAAAACAATGATACGATATTGTTCACACAATTGAACACGAAAAAACGTGAAATTCGCTGTTTTGTCGAGTGTCATTCTGATCTTTACGTAAAGGTAAATTGATGAAACTTTTCCAATTTTTAAATACAAAAGAAAAAAATTACCCCTGTATTAAATCTTGGCCTTTATATAATTATTTCAGGTTTTCACAACTGATCATCGACAAATTGATGAATTATCTAGAAGAGTCTTGGCTATCACAGATTTGATTAATCTGTTTAAGAAAGTCGAAGCAGTCGTAGTGTGCGAAGGATCTGCAGCTGCGAATAGGTATTTTTTATAATTATAATATATGCAATATAATTTCATCGTGGAATGATAATGAAAATTTATTTTTAGACGTTCTGACGAATGCTGTGGAATCGTAAAGTCAGATAATAATGAAGAAAAATATGTGCACTATACATCGTGTTTGTCTTGCAGAAAATTGAAAAAGCTTCCGTCGAATATATTGAAGAAAAAAGCTAATAAATTACCGAACAAGAGACTAATGAAACAAAGACAGGTATGTATAAGTGCAACTGCGAATTATTATCATAATTTTACACGTATATATGTTTATAATTTTTATGTAATGATAGTTCATTGTTGTATTTTTTCAGAATAAATGGTTGGAAAAGTTTCTAACGCATGGAATGTCACTAATGTTGGACTAATTATAGTTATAACGGCCATTCAAATAAAAAGAAAAATATATGCCGTAAACTTCCGCAAGATTAAGCATTCATATAATTATAAAATTCCTTAAATCTAGATGAAATATGATAATTATACACATTTTTCTTCTTTCATTTGATACATTTTTTAAAGAAATAATGATTCCTATACATATTTACAGTAAATATAAGTGGATGTAAAAAAAATATATAAGTTATATAAATGTTAAAAGTTCTCTAACAAATATTATTTGGAACCTATCCTAACCAATTGTATTTCCCTTTAAAAAATTATTTTTTTCATTGTTTATTATATACATACATATATTTGCTGGATAGAGAAAAAGAGTCTGTCTAATCTGCTTTCTAATTTCCTAAAAGCTTTAATATAACGGCGCCAAATTCAAATCTCGTTGTTATAGGGTTCGTCATTGCACATAACGACTAATATCATAATTATTAAAATTGAATCGTTCTGACTAAGAATTGTTTAAATGTAATTAAATGAAAATTCTCGTATAATTTACATGCAATACATAAAACTAGTAAAAAAGTCTATACTAATACTTAAAATAAAAGCTTATCATCGAATCAAAATACAAAAATACCCACAATCTTACATTACACGCGCAAAAACAATAATCTCACCACGCAAAAAAAATAAACGATGCACATTAATATATATCACAGCCAGCAGACGACTGTTTTTCAGCAAAAAGTTCGAATCACGTGACCCGCGAAGGTAAGCAGTAGTTTGATTCGCGATTCTTCTATATATATTCTTATATATAGGTCGACTTCGTCGACGAACCTTGATGGCCACTCTTGTCTTCTGCTGACGTTCTCGTGTTTATTATTACCGTCGATGTGCAGCGCACATTAATACACACAGTTTTGTTTCGTAGAAAAAACGTGTAGTGATAGATGAGATGAGTCTTCCACCAATTGCCCGTGACCTTCGCCATCACTGACTCTATCACTGTGATGATGATGTGTTAGACATCCCACGAAGTGTACCGCCATAACCTCGCAACGATTGTAAAAGGTTTTTGCTTATTCTTAATGAGTTTTTTTTTTTATAAATTTCGATTGTGTTGAAGAAACTGGGTTTTTTTTTGAAAGACTAGTAGAGAGTTTGTGATTTGTTTTTGCACTTGGCAGATGGTTGTTTCTTTAGCGTAAAACTACTTCTCTGCTGATTGTGTATGTATGACACAAGTGTCTTGATTGTTGTAGATTATTCTGACTGCTTACCTACATTCTTCTGAAACTGTAAAAAAAACTTCCTCGATAAATTTCACTGAGAATGGCGTGGCTTGGCAATATCGCTTCCACCGTACTTCGGAACTATTTTACTGATACACCTGGAAATCATGTGCAAGAGGTGAAGACGAGTGATTATCACAAAAGACACATTCACTGTCGAGAGGATGGAATTGTTTTGTACACTCCTGGAAACTTGGAAAAGGAGAAGTATGAAATTGTTTTGCATAGACCATGCACTGAAACCTTGCATCAAGGATATAGGTACGTTTGACAAAACTTTTTAAAATTTTCATCAATGTCATTGAATTTTTGATTTGTCTAACGCAATATTTAATTACAAATTTTATCATTTAATACTGTATCGTTTACTGAACTAGCGTTCAGAGGTTTATCAGTATGATAAAGATAATTTTGCTAAAAATAACACTTTTACTATAAATCTTACTATTTGTTATCAAATCTTTTTTATTGTTGTGCCCTATGAAATTTATAAATTTAACAGAATTTTTAAAGATGACAAATTATTTTCAGTTTGTATCGATCCGATAATTTGGAAGAAGCAGAATCTCGATTCATCATTTACAAAGACAAGGTTCCAGTTCTAATGGAAATATGTCGTGAGGTAGAGTTTTACTATTAATATATGAATTAATGAGATGAAACAAGAGATAAACAATGTTGATTTGTACCTTTATAGATAGTGAATGTTGCTAAAATACAAAAGCTATGCGATACACTATTGGAGCATCCAACGTGGAATTTGGCTCATATTTCAGCTCATCTATTGTTATACGATGCTTTCAACCATGATGTTGTAAACAGTTTATTAAACAGCAGCGATCAAGAAACTGGGGCTTCTCCACTTCAAATTGCTATACAAACTAATAATTTACGAATAGTACAAATGTTAATCTCAGCAAAGAGCTCATTGGAGCATCTAGATTTTAAAGCAAATACAGTTTACCATTATGCAGCCAATTCAACAAAAGACATCATTTTAGCCCTAGGTTCTGATCTTCCAAATACTTTAAACAGTAGAAACTCTGATGGGTATACACCTATGCACATTGCTTGCCTCAATGATAAACCTGAATGTGTCAAAGCACTTTTGCTTATTGGAGCAGATGTCAATATTCCTGCATCGGAAGGTGATTCATATCATTCAATCAAAAGTGTTTGTATCCTTGAGTGAGCTCAATTAATTTTATATGAATTTTACTAATTGCAGGTGTATCAGCATCGACTCCAGGTTACATTGGCGACTTTCTTCACAATCAACCCAATAGTTTGAAGTCGGACGATATGAAGTTTGGTGGAACTCCTCTGCACTGGTCTTGCAGCAGGGAAGTCATGAATACGCTGATAGAAAAAAATTGCGACATTGACGCTTTGAATTTTGATGGTCGAACAGCTCTCCACATTATGGTAATTAGAAAAAGACTCGAGTGTGTGGCAGCTCTCTTGAGTCACATGGCCAACATCAACATAGTCGACAAAGAAGGAAACTCAGCACTACATTTGGCGGTAACTCAGTCAACGCCTACAATAGTGCAGCTGCTGATAGCCTTCGGCGCGGAGATCAACGCGAAGAACTGGAAGTCCCAGAGTCCCCGTCATCTCGTCAACAAAGACACCAACGACGGTCAGAAGATACTGTATATCTTGCATGCAGTGGGTGCCGATCGCTGTCCGTCTGACATGAAGGGTTGCAGTATTAGTTGCAAGTATAACGAGTCTTTCGATGGCGTTGCACCGCCCGAGCCACCTACAGCTGTACCCCGGACTGTCCTCGATCAGATGCTTTACGTGTCGAGCATGGAAAAGATGGCCTCGAAGAAGCGCAAGCGTACGAAAGGCGGAAGGTTGCTGTGTCTGGATGGAGGCGGTATCAGAGGCTTAGTCCTCGTGCAAACACTTCTGGAGGTTGAGAGGGTGCTACAGAAGCCTATATCGAGCTGCTTCGATTGGATTGCTGGTACTTCCACTGGTGGGTACTTTATTTTAGTTCCACTTATATGTTGCAAGATTCTATCACTTTTTATCAACACGCTGATTTTTAGGAGGAATTTTGGCACTCGGCATAGCCGCAGGAAAGAATTTGAAGGAGTGTCAAGCTCTCTACTTCCGTATAAAAGACAATGCATTTGTGGGAAAACGACCGTACCTCAGCGAGCCTCTAGAAAATGCTTTGAAGGAAACGTTAGGTAAGTATAGTAATAGAAATCAGGTCGAAATTAAAAAACATCTTTATCTAACTATCGATCTTTTTTCTAACTGTAGGCGAGGAAACGGTGATGGCAGACATCAAATACCCCAAACTGATGATCACTGGTGTACTGGCTGATCGAAAGCCCGTTGATCTGCATTTGTTCCGCAATTACGATTCCCCGAGCAAGATTCTGAACGTTCCAGTCAGCGATAAATTTAAAGAGACACTCGAACCGGAGGAGCAGTTGCTGTGGAAAGCGGCAAGAGCGACTGGAGCTGCACCTTCCTACTTCCGAGCTTTTGGACGGTTTCTCGATGGAGGCCTTATTGCCAACAATCCTACTCTTGATGCCATGACCGAGATACACGAGTATAATCTTGCCTTAGAAGCCGTTGATCGTTCCAATGAGATTGTGCCCCTGTCGCTCGTGGTTTCGGTAGGCACCGGATTGATACCGATGTCGCCGCTACAGAATGTTGATGTGTACAGACCTGAAGGCCTTTTCGATACTGCTAAATTAGGTAAGCTATGATTTGTCAATTTTATTTTGTATCATTGATGGTTTGAGCTTCGATCTAAAAAATAATTAAAAATTTGCATTCGATCAGCTATGGGTATCTCAGCGTTGGCAACGCTGGTGGTGGATCAGGCGACAGCGAGTGACGGTCGCGTGGTGGACCGAGCGCGCACCTGGTGCTCGATGATCGGCGTGCCATACTACAGATTCAATCCCCAGCTATCTGCGGAGGTGCCCATGGACGAGAAGAGTGACATTGTTCTTGCTGAGATGATGTGGACTGCCAAGGCTTTTATGCATGCCAACAGGGATCAGATAAAAGAGCTTGCAGCTGTTCTTAGCTCGGTTTCCGATGATTAGATGATTTAGATTATGTACGGAAGTCGTTGAAGGGATCAAAGAGGAGTCTAGCAATAGTTGCTTCGTGATTTTATTCCTGGTGCTCTAGGTTTGATGTTACCAATATCATTCTGTATCTCTTTACTTTTTAATTTATGTACTAGCTGTATTGAATCAAGGCCTTGGCATACGTATTAAATGTGCAGCTATTCTATTTTCAAATATCTAATAAGAAAAGATTTGCGATCAATGGTACTCATCTTTAAGATCGCTATAACAAAGTCTAAATATGTTATTCTTCAAATTAATTAGATCAAAAGTAATCCTTTACAGAAATAACGAACCATCACAAAATCGATAATTACTTCAGTTTTGTAATTGTGAAATCTTATGAACGAAAGGTATAAAATAGAGTCACACTATTTTGAATATTTATTTCACATTCTACGATAGAGTATCATTTGTTCACAAAATTATAACGAATAGAAATAAGATATAGGAGGATTTGTGATATTTTTCTGTTGTTTTTTAGTTCTTAATAACGACATATTAGTGACAACTCGTAGAAATGTTATATAATATTATTTACTGTTAATTTTTATAAATTCATTTATCAAATTGTGAATTTTGAAACATATCTGTGCTTTAATTGTTGATATTGTAATAATATTAGACATCACTGTGATGTTTGCCAGTTGAACTTATATTATTTGTAATGCTGTAGTATAATTATTTGTATGGCAAAAATGAAAAGCGGCATGAATAATCTATCGGCTAGACATGACATTCCTATTTATATGATAAAACTTCAGCAACTAAAACGCACATGGTTCATCCAAAGATCACCAAAGATCAATACTCAACTTTTATAGAAGTATACATAGAATGTACATTAATTTTGATTGTAATCGCCTTCATTTAACGTAACGAGTCCCATTCTCATGTTACCGTCGACACGCCAATAGTTACCGCTAATAAACGATGTACATACATAATTAAATTATTTGATTCTACAGTCTTATTATACTAATTGTAAATCACATATAGATTATTGGCGTTGGTTAATAAAAATTTAATTTTTCAAATCTAAGTACAGTACGAGTATTATTGAATAATTATTTAAGTACGTAAAGAACATAGCGTATATAATGACACTAACGAAAAGATCATTTATATATTGCATTACTTTGAGGCGTAAGGTAATCACAAACTTCATTAATAATAAGTATTGTAATGCTAAAGTTAGACGTAGTGAAAAATTCTTCATGTCAAGAATGCATCTATAAGTAGTATTATTAGTTAGGCCAAAACACTAACCTTGCATTATACAGTTGAATTGATTTAACGTTCTCTAAAGAACCAGTTATACGCCTACATAAATAACAGAAATAATATGCGAAAAATTCACCACAGTATATGTAACACGATTGTTTACTCCGTTTATGCGTGTACCTAGAATATTACTCATCAGGAGAGCATTCGGTACATAATAAATTTTCCAAAAATTACTCACATTCTCTGTCACCGCATAAAAATCACGATAATTTGTACTTCGTACTTTCAATCACTGACTGTACACGTTGTTTCGATCGATATTCTATCTATTGTCTCCGTCAAATATTTCGATGTATATCTTATAATTCAATTCATCGTGGCGCTACGTAATAAGGCGTCTGCGTCATGGACGATATGTACGGATAAAAGGTCGCGGCAGGTTGAGTCTGTCCGTATCCGTCGATCTCCTCGTGAGTCGTGTTAACACTGGGATAGCCTTCGGCGTAGTACTGTGCCGAGCCAGGATGATGTCCGCAGCCGTGGTAACCGGCTTTGCCGATGCCGCTCGTCGCCGCGGCTGTGTAGTCTGCGTAACCCTTGGGGTCAGGGTATTTTTGTGGCTCATAACGGTTGCCAGTGCCAGGAATAGGGCTGTCGTAGGTCTTGGATTGGAGGTCCGGATACTTAAGGCTATGGTGGTGGTGATGGTGATGGTGGTGGGCTGTGGCGTCTGCGTATCGCGGGGTAGCGTCCAGACATTTTCCTGGAAGAGATATGGTTATTGTCGTGTAAAATTATTTTGAAAAATTGTACAGCTTTGAATAAGGCATGAAAGTTGGAAGCAAATTTTCTTATAAAAAAATTCAACGTTATTTTTATACAAAACTCGTTAATCTACATGAAATATTAACAGCGTACAGATAAAATTTAACATTATTTGTTAATAAAAAAGGTCGAATTATACCGTGAGACAGTCCATGCTGATCGATCGAGTACTTGGTCATCTCATAAGGTACTCGAGGGGTCAGTTCAGCCCCATAAGTATTGGCCGGCATGGTTTTGTTCACAGGACTCTCAGGATAGAGTCTAGTGTAGGCACAGTCGGAGTTAGGATTTACGATGTCCTGGTTACCTAGACTAGCACTACTGCTGCTGCTTCGATGAGACGAGGAGGACGACGTCGTCGACGTCTGCTCGTCGGACTTTGGTTTCCTTCGTCGCGGCTGGTACTGTGGAGATGAAAGATTACGTTAAGGCTTTTTTTTTGTACCTCAAGGAGTTAGACGTGTAATGCGAGAAATGTGTCTATATTTACTTTGTAATGGGGATGCTGCTTTTTGTGCGCACTTCTCAGTCTTTCGGCTTCTTCTATGAACGGCTGCTTCTCTCCGTCGCTCAGAATCCTGGAAGAAGTATTATCGAATACTTAAGAGAAATACGGTACAAGTATTTTGAAATGAATCTTAAGAAAATTTGTTTATCGGATAAATAAATATTGATCAAAAATTTTTCACGATTTACCTCCACAGTTTGCCGAGTGTCTTGGAGAGTTCGGCGTTGTGTAGCTGAGGATACTGATCAGCGAGTCGTCTTCTTGCCGCCTGTGCCCACACCATGAAAGCGTTCATCGGCCGCTTGACATGTGCACTTCGTCGTCCGCCGGCTCGGGATGTCACCGGTAGCAGCGTCCAGTCGTAGCCTTTAACATTTTATAGGTATTCTTTTTTTTTAATTTGAAATATATAACAGTTATTTTAATTAACTATATTGAAATAATCTTCCAAATATTTAGTGAACATCTCGGATCAAAATTATTTGATTTTCCTGCAGCTGTTTTCTCTCTTTGCTCTTCACCTGATGTATATCGTCGTATCTGTAGACCCAACAAGACAGGCTTCAAAACGGAAGTAAAAAGGCAGAATCGAGTTTCGAAATAAAAAATTTACTTAGCGAGCTTGCACCTGCGCATTTCCTCTTCATACACAGCTCTCGCCGCGAATATTTACCGATTGTTTTATCTTTCACCGTCCTTCCGTTCAGCTCAGCACAAGACGTGTATATTATATATCCTGAAGTTTATATCTTATATTGTAACCGTAAGGTAAAAGCCGGCGATAACGTTTTACGATCGTCGCGCACATTAGAGTCTATACCTTTTCCCCCAGACTTGCTTTCGTGTAACATCAAGTTTTGTGCATTATCAAGTGTGTTCTTTCAATTTCAAGTTTATTATTCATAGTAAAGTCTGCAACTACCTATATTTTTGAGTCATAAAACATACACATTCACAAAAAAGAAGTGTCGCGTACAAGTCCCAAAAGTGTCACCCGTCAAAAAACCGTGTATAATATATATATAAGAATCTAAGAATCACCTCAGCGCAAATGTGCCGATAGACAGTCGGAAAGAAACTACGCGTATAAGTGTCGCAGCTCCTCGTCCTCGGCTAATTGCCTCTACGTTTACGGTCCAGTGAGGCGGTCTCTTTTTATCGCGTCTACTTAGTCGTATAGACTACACGGAAATGTGTGGCGGCTGTGGGACAGGAATAATTTTAACGTGAAAGGAAGGACGCATTGTCGCTCGATCCTTTCTTCGTATTGTGTGTTAGATTTTTTTTTTTTTTTTTGGAGGATCTTTTACGTGGAAGATGGGTTAATGTGCCGCGACGCGCGAGGATTATGGATGCGTGTGAGTTATGCCGAAGAGTTATTGCGTCTGCAGCTGCATTGCGGGATTGTGATCAGGGATGGGGTGGTTGAGGTTGCTTGAATTGGATGATGGATTTGGAGAATGTTTTGCTGGAATTTGCGGGGTTGGTAAACGAATTTTATTTTTGGCTGTTTTATAAAAGATGAGTGTAGAATTAATGTAATTTTATTTTATCATTATTCTCTGTATAGCTCCTTCAGTTTTCCTTTGCATTTTTGTAGGTTTTAATTCCTTACAGCATTTTATTAAAATTTAATTAACTTTTCCTTGAAAAAAGAACCTATAGCCCCATCTGCCATCAAATTATAATAGAGCAAACAAAATTATTTTCTTCAGACTACAATATTCAAGTAATGTAACAACTCATAAATTACAGATACCAACGATATCAAAAAAGTAACTCGCTATTTACCGGCAAATTATACAGGTGCGCACATCCGTCGGCCGGCCGATAGTAGCATCGACTACATCTTCGCAGTGTCTCAAGCGCACTTACGGTTTGTACATTTACCTATACATACTACACACACACAAGGGCTTGCTTGTGCAGCTTTTGAATGGGACGGTCTCTGTATTTGGACATGTAAGAGATTCGTCGATATAGCACGACCTGTGTCGCGTGCCACGCGTAATACACAAGTGCAGAATGATACTAGGCTTAAATTCTATCCTTTTGGATATGATTAATTTATTGCGAATATAGTCGTTTACTTGAAGATATATAGTAACGATGGAAGTTTTTGAGTACTTTTCAGTCTATTGATGTGTCTAATGGAGACTGGGAGAAGGAAACTGGGTTTTCCCGAGAGAGCGACGCTTTGGCACAGCGGTTTTATGAGAGGGATGACCGATATTATAGCTCAACCGATCGGTCGTGCTATTATTGTGCGGATTATATTGTAAAACAATCGGCTGCATTGATGGCCGTTGCTTCGGAGATGGGTTTCCCGACTACTTTATTGCACCGATTTTCACCGGTTGTGAGAATCGGTATTTCGCCTGGATTAGAACACTTATATATAAATACCGATCTTTTTTTCCCTTAAAACATACACAAAATAAAAAAACAAGAACGATCTCCGATTCATCTGAATATGAAAATAGAAAAACAAATCCACAAAGTTTCTCCTCCACTTTTCGAGTATGTGGCAATATAACTCGTCGCTATTTCGGCTTGTGTGCGTGCAATATATATATATATAACGCATACCGACTTTATATATTAGCGCGGGTGTATATAACATATAGCTATATAGCTATATATATACATATATGCAACTACTCTCCGAGAAAGAGAGAGACGTGCAATAAATATCGCGCGACGTGTCGGATTTAATTCGGGTAGTCGCGGTAATTAGTGGCCGGTTCCCGTCGCGCTCCGCTCGCAGCACCTGCTGGTCCATCGGAGAGAGAGTTGATAGCAGTTTGTTACGTATGCCATGTGCTATATATGCATATAGCCAAAGTCCTATGGAGTAGGTTATAGCGTATATATAATTAACGCGGGGATAAATACTGCTGCACCCTCGCACTTTATGCTACTACTAGACTACTGCTCTGATGATCTATATACGCGGTGCGAACACGTTTGTAATCATTTGCGAGATGTGTGTGATGTATAGGAATGGACGCACACGTGCAGGGGTTGATGGATTGGCGGTGAGTTAATTAAAATGTTAGTGCGCGGGGATAGGGTAATTTGAGGCTTTCGGTATGAAATTTGAAAGATAATTTTGAATGTTTGCCGCGTCTTGCTTAAATTCAAGTATATAATTATATTCATTAATAAATATTAGGAAAGCTTGAATTTTCATTTCACAAAAAACGTCTTTATAAACGGTCGCCTGAATGTATACCTATTCTCAGACAAAGTTGCAACGATATATACAATTTAGTCAATTACTTCACGTTTCCTTATACATCAGTGCCAATTGAAACAGTCTCTCGAACAAAGAGAATACTTATTAATTTCCCATAAGGTGTGAGAAAAAGAGAGAGAGAGAGATCAAATTGCAGCCCTGTGAAACTATGTATCATTCGATTCAAAGACGCGCATGATTCAATTTTTCAGCACATTGTTAGTCGAACTCAGTAGCTCGGTGTTCGGAATCTGAACAAAGCTTAAGAACATTTTCAGCGATGCAGGAAGAGACATTGCTCGATGCCAAGTTGCGACTCGTCTTATTCTATTTTCTTACTTTCTTGGTGTGCATACATGTAGTTACGTACGTGTCGGTGATAGAGTTGGCTTGTATTAATGAAGTGAAATATACTTCTTCCTGTGATGTGCGTTAATTAGTATATACGTTTGTAGTTTTGTGTACACTGTGTACAGCACTATAATTAATTGTAAATTAATATTTCTACATTTTTATAGTGTTTTTTGATTGAAAATTGCTTCTTTTACATTTGTAAGAGGTAAAATATTACTTGATTTATACTGCAGTAGTTAATAAAGATAAAGTAAACTTAAATATTTCTTTACAACAGTCCGTCCCAACTACTAAAAATCTATTAGCAAACAAATTATTTCAGTTTTTAAGAATTAAAAATTACACGACTTATCAACGTCTATTAAAGTATCCAAAAAATTACAAAAAATAATAAAAACCAACGCAAAATATCCCATCAGTCAAGCTCACCCTATCGAAACAAACTCCAGCAACGATTCTCCTATTCACGCGCAATAGAACACCACGCAAACCCTCAACGCCGCGCCTAATAAGCAATAAACGTCCAGTACACGCGTATTCCTCTCTCTCTCTCTCTCTTGCGCACATCCATCTGTTGCAGCAACAGTCGAGGCAAAATAAAGAAAAACGTCGTCTATATACCAGCGTTCTCTCTATCGCCCGGGTAAATCCGAGCGATGGCCGTCAGAGAGCGACGAGAGCTTTCAGCGCCAATTAAAATGTCCTCGCTAAACGAGCGCGCAAAAGTCGCCCCGACACGCCGAATCGACTTTCAGATGCATCGTCGTACCGGCCTGTGTCATGTGCTCTATAGCCATTCTTATTTGCATCTATGTATGTATATATATATATAGATTTCTGATTTATCGTCGACGTTCATGTTGCTCCTGGATATACATATTTTTTTCAAGCTGTTGTTTCGGCTCTTTATTTATATTAAAGAATGCAGTATTTTAGTATAATATGTATATATGTGGGACTTTTTGGCTTGGGGCATATTTCGGGAAGTATAGTATATAGGGAGAGAGAGAGAGAGAGAGAGATGCGCTGAGATAGAAGAATGAGTCGCGAGAATGACACAGTGTAACTAAATTTCGCGAGGCTCTCGAGAGATTTCGGCGGAGAGATACGAGTGTTGAAACGTGACTCGTCGGGATTTATTATATGCGTATTGTTGTCGGTCGACTACTATATCGCGATGGTTTAATTAACCGTTATTATTGTACCTATATAGATTTAAAGCAGGTTTTGATCGGTTTGATTATATCGATTTGCGCGCGATGCGATTAATTAAATATTGCGAATATGTCGAGATCGTATGAAGAGAAAACCTTTCGTTTATTCGTTGTCTATTTTTACGCGGTTGGATATATTTTCCCAACAATAATTCTATTTCTAAATATAAAATATACAAAGTAACACGGAGTGTGTGTCTAAACAGGAAAAAACTGTCATTTTTCATGAACTTTTCGTAATCTTTGGAAACCTCTTAATTATAATGATGAATTAATGCAAATAATTCTACGTCAAGAGACAACATGAAATTTTATGCAAATGATATAAATTTAATTCAAAATCCACCCCTATATACCAAAAATTCAATCGCATATAACAAAATCCTCATAATGATATCTCACCCTGCAGCAGTTTCCCAACGGCGTCATCCAAGGAACTCGGTTCCCGTACCGTCGTAGCCTTCGTCTTATTATTGTTATTATTATTATTACAATTGCTCGCGTTTGTCTCCATCCTTCCTCGAATTCAGCCGTGAATCCTTATCTCCGAACAAAGCGCGCGCTTTTCAAAAATCACGCAATTACACATATAATATACACATATACATATACGTATATATATCTCGTCGATTATTATTGAGAAGACATGGTGAATGAGGGCCGACGAGGACGGAAGTCGGTTTGCATCACAATTTCTGAGAGGTCCATTGTGCTCTCTCGTCTGTCTTTTTCCGGCTAATCGCTCACGATGAGATTCTCTTTTATATATAAATTACGAGCCTAAGAGACAGAGATGACGATTTTATTCCTTATCTATACGAGCTGCCGTCGTTACACTATCATCGCCTGCACTGAGTATATATATATGTGTGTATATAGTCTTTTTCGTCCTAGATGAAGATGAGACAGAATATTATAACCACTTGACGCCTATACAAATGTAAATATATTATAAAATATCCTTCACGAAAATCTCGACGATCTTAAGAGAGACGGAGAGTAGATGATTTGTATTGTATAGATATATATATATATACGGTATATGTGTGAGGAGAGAAGAAAACACGTTCGCGAGGTAGAAGCTCGAGGCGTCGACTGCGGGTGCAGCAACACACTCTCGTGGGGAAAGGATAGATAGACACGAAGAGAGATGAAAATATATATACTATATACGACGGCACGTGCTACGTTCGAAGTCGACGAAGAGAGAGAGAGAGAGAGAAAGGCGGCGGCGCGCCGATGGACCACCTCTTCTTCTTCTGTTGTAACTATAATATAGTATGACTGTGTATATATGTATATCTGGGATAGGTGATGCCGGTGGGGGAAGATGAGTCGAAAGAGGTGTATACCGTTCGCGTTTAGAGGTATGGACTATTAGACTCGCACAGAGGCTGAGATTTGGGAAGCTCGTGTCGTGATATTTTTGAATAAAAATTATAAGAGTTTCTATAGCCGAGTGTATAATATGCGATTATACGGATGGAACTGCACGAAGAAAGTATGAAAAAAGCTTCGCGACACGAGGAGCTCGGACTCTAAAAGGCCATATACATGATAATGGAGATGCGTGATACGGTGTATATATATATATATATATATAGGCGCTACCGGGTGTTAATTCAAGTCAAACACGCGGACTCGCGTGCTGCTGCTGGACGTCTCGCGCGCAGAGTTATACACTGGGTCTTATTGTAGGATACGTTATATAGGAGCACGCGCCGAACGAAGCTGTATTATGTGTCCTCAAAAGCACGCGTGCCATCGTTTTTACGATTTGAATTTCGCGCCATTTTTTACGACTTATTAGAAGAGCTTGTTGAGGTTCCTGTGGTTTGTCAGGACATAATAATACTTATTATTAGAATGTCTTGAATGAAAATTGAACTATTACTCCCAACTAATAGAAATGGATGATACCTGATAATTAACAATTCAATCAACTCCAAGCATCATTCCGATTAAAGCTCAAGCGCTCATGATGAGCCAATCTCATCAATCAACCGACAAATCACACGCAAACACGAAATTAACCGCATGAATGGCCCTACTCACACCTCGGAACAAAGCTCCTCTCGTGAAGCCTCACCTCTTTAGCGCACAACTCGCCACCTTCATAGCAGCGCACAAAATCGCATTGGAAAATCTCCTCGACTCGTGACACACACACACACACACACCGACAGAACGCGTCTCAATTCCCTCCTAAAACCCATATTATCTACTCTTTTTGACTGTTATATATATACCTACTCCTCTATAAACTATACTGAACTCGACAACGACAACGAAGACGACGATGGAATATATAAGCTTTGCAGGCGACGACCAAAAGCTAATTATACGCGGCGAAATTTCAATGAATGAATGAACGAACTAGCAGAGACAGTGGCTCATACATGGGCGGATATAAACCACGGTCAATGCCGGGGTTAGAGTGCTGCTGCTGCTGCTCTCGGCTTTTGTACGAGAAGAGAGAGAGATCAAAGCACTCTGTTGCGCGGGATATGTGCTGTTTTTGCGAGCTTGTGTGGATATAGTATGATGTAGTTGTAGATGCACTCGTTTTTCACGCCGTTCTGCAGAGATGCGGGAATTCCGTAAGTGGTGTGTAGAGAGAGAGAGAGAGATGTATAGAAGTTGTGGATCGTTGCTGGATGGGAAATTTATAAATTTTTAATTTGTTTTTGAGGTAAATATTTAATATTACATAAGTTTGACGTTGAACTTGGCGCTTAAATTTCTGTTCATTACAAACTACACTGTCAAGATGAGGCATTGTGAGTTTCCGTTTATCCTATTAGATGAAGCATCGGTTGCAAGAAATTTAACGCTATACTTTCATAGAAAATTAATTATACGTTAAATTATAGATAAAAAATAGTGTAAAAATCGAAACCGACCAAATTTCCTCTCCAGAAAACCAGCAAGAAGATACACACCCCTCTATTTACATTGCCCGAAGGTTGAAGCTCAGCCGTCGGCGTCTCTTGCATTAGCTTATTTCGCCGACGCTTGGGTTAAACACACTATACGCTGCGCAAATTGCACGCATTTGCGCTCCATTGTTCAGAATTAGCCGGGCAAAGAATAATATTGATTTCCAAACGCTCGAAATCGAGCTTATAAACACACGTGCTCACCGCATGTGCCAGAGAGCTTACACTCGATTTTTGCACGAAAATCACAGCTGATCCTGTATAAACGCCAGAATAAACATTACAACAGGTATATATACGTATATCTATATATAATAGAAAGTCGCTCTCGCAAGTCTCGAATTCCCGGCTGAACTCTGGGAACCTCGGCTATCTCTCGGCGATCCTAGTATAGAAAATATTCTTATACCTATAGAAATAGACGGACATCAGACATACATAGCGGCGATACTTGAAAGACGCGAGCATGCACCCGACAACACATGTCGAACTCCTCCCCGGGTGGTGTATATACGACCCCCCGCGGCAGTTATGGAAGATTCTGTTAAGTCATCCTTTGCTGTATATATACGCGTGCGATACGCGGCGCTCGCGCATTAACGGACTCATTAGAGACGATGCTGACCTCTTGGATATATATATGTATACCTAATATCTGTGTATGTGGATGGACGTTCACCTCTCGAGGGCTTGAGTGTGGGCTTTTGGCTGATTGATTGTGTGCGGTGTGTGTGTGTGACCTGTCGGATTTTGAGGTTTTGGGTTTCTTCATGTGTCGTATTCAATGTTGATTTCTACATTTTTTTTTTAGTACTTGTCAGTTTAATACTAATAGGTATATCGAAAGCTAGTTATTTCTTCGTAAGAAAGTGATCGGTTCAAGATTATCGTTAATTAGCAATTTATTAAAAATAAGCGATATATAATATATTATTTATGTATATTGTTAAAAAACGCCAAACGCCCCCATACACAACGTCAACCGTAGATATATCGAAGAATATCGATCCCATATATACACAAAGTAATTAATGAACCCGTGAACTGCTGATACGAGCATGATCCCGGAAAAAGATCAAACATCTACCGCCCGACGTCACGAAAACTCTTCATCTTCGACTCTTTACCGTCATCCATATAATACATATCTCCAGGACACCGACGATCAGGTCCTCTAAATATTTTCATTCCATCAAACGCGAGTAGTCCCATTATATGACACGACAGGCCGGTTATATACCTATATTTCTTTCCCATCGACTCGATGACAACTACAAGTGTGTATATATATATATATGACCAACAAACAAAAGAGTGGGATAAAAAGTGGGCCGCAGGTGGACACACATGAAGCAATAGTGTAATCTATAGCTATACGTTATAATACATTCCACGCGTTTCTATATATACAACCGGTCACAAACGAGAGTCATCCCGTACATCTCGGGTATATGTATATAAGGTATGTGTACTCGCGTGTATATCTTCCGCGGAAAATCTGAAAAAATACTGCGAACATATCGCGGTGAGAATTTTTCGGTACGGACGCTTTTGTAAGGGTATATACTTAGCGGAGGATGACGCAAGAGAATTTATATAGGATTATAATCGTTGCGGCGATGCGCCGATCAACGAATCGTCGTTTTGATGGACTTGACCGCCGGATCGTGATTTTTTTCTCTCTTTCGATATGCTTGTTCATCCTGTGTGTGTGTGTGATACCTACTATTGATTTTTTTTTATAAGGTAATGTTGTGATTAATCTTATATAAATATATTCAGCTACTTGATGGCTCGAGCGTCTGTTACACAGTATCGCAGCGTTTTAAATGGAATCTTATTAATTAGGTAGAAAGTGAATTTTTTCTATTCAAATTTATTGTTTCTTAGTGTATATAATTATTAGTTTAAAATGTACGAATTAGCAACAAATAAAACGTACCTACGTACCAACAAATTCGAATTCATTCTCACGACACTTTTCGGACTCCCAAAAATCATCCTCCGACTTCCCTCCAAACTCCACTCCGACGTCGATGGAACTTACACCTTTCCGGAATCCCCATAAAAGGCCGCCGATCCTCCGAAAATCTCAGCCCTGAGAAAACCTCTCCTATACCGACAAAACGCTCTGCACGTGGATCTAGTTAGGCTCAACTCGATCCCCACCCTTATGGTATACACAGCGGCCGATTTTTATTGCGGAAGCGGTGAGATTTCCCCAAGAGTGTGGAGAGAGAGAGGGATTGTAAATCAAAGAGGCCGTAAAGACCCGAAAAAAAGCGAAAGACGTCTGTGTGGGTGAGTCTTGCATGTGTGTGGAAGGTATTATAGGGAAGAGGTCGGTTTGGAGTGAAAGGGTCGAGTGGCACGCGAATTTTTTTTTGTCGGCTTCTACTGTTTGATTGTTATTAGTGATGGAAAATTTTACGGTTCGAGTTGGGATTTTCTTTGCTGGATATGTAGGAGAGTTTATAGTAACTGTAAAATTGAATATTTGTTTTCGTTGTATCAATTTAGCGCACCTGCAAGAATATAAATATTAAACGTTATATAACATAGAACGATTAATAAAAGCCGATACAATCCTATTTGAATAAGAACACAAAAGTAAAATACGAACTCGCCTGTGCAAAATCAGCCTGAAATATTCACACAAAACAGCGAAATCGGCCCACAAAAGCATAAAAATTTTCATACCGCTGATAACTTCCAAGAATTTCCCACCAAAACAACAGCACACAAACAAACTACTCCAGGTCACCTAAAAATCTCCCAAAAAAAGTCACCCAAAAGCAAAGTTACCTACACTATAACATACCCGCAACACACCAGTCTCTCTCTCTCTCTCTCTCTCTGAAGATCGTCGGCCAATGGGCGTCTCGTGGTTCACCTCACCGATGACCAATCCACCGCGTAGGAGCGGCTCGTCCTCATGAGAGCGAGTGAGAGGTCCGACCTGTTGGTGGGTGGAGCGACGACGAATCTTCCCTCCCTCTGGCTCACACGTATATATATTATAAGTGTGCTGTGTGTATCCATGGAAACCCACGAGCGAAGCTCGAAAATAAACGCAAGCGTCGTTAGATTGATGTGCATCGGCGGCTCTCTGCTGCACTTGCGCGTGAGCTTTTTTTTCTTACTTTTACGTGGGATATTTGAGTGAGTGTATACGAGAGCTTTTTTTGCGAGAGATGATGATGATTAGGCTGTGTATGTGTGTGTGTAACTATTGAGTGGGCTTTTTTAGGCTGGGAACTTTGCTTTGTTTGAGGATTGTGATGGGGTAGCAGAGCTTTTTGATAGAATTTGTAATAGAGTTTGATATTTTAGAAAAAGAATTGCTTTCTTTTGGGTATAACTGGAGCATTTTTTTTTTGAAAAAAGCTCAAAAAATGATAAAGTTGATTTTTAGAATTAAAGCTTTATAGAATGTTTTGCAGGAAACATAATCAATTTTTAACAAGTATGTGTACTATAACACGGTAAATTAATCGACTAATCAAAAGAGGCTAAGACTAAAATACATAGCAAAGAATATATCTAAAAAAGCATACATGGATACCAAACTCATGCGCGTTATAATTCAACCGTAAGTTCTCTAAATAAACGCTGATGATAGAATCTCCAAAGATAAGCTGCAAGTGCAACTTGCAAGCTCAACACACCTCCGATCATCACCCCTCAACTCCATCTAAAATCCAACAAAACTCATCAACCAACACACTCTCCAACTCTCCCTCACAATAACTCCCACACGAAAAAAAACGCTCCGAAGTGGAGCGAGCTAATCGAAAGCAACAGCCTCTCTCTCTCTTCATCGTATATTCTCTCGAGCTCGCTCACACACTTGTTGCGTTCGCCCCGCCCTCACAACTCTCCGCTATAGCCCCAGGGCGACAACCACCTCGCGCTGCTCTCACTCGTGCTCCGACCTTACACGCGCGCGCATATCGTCATCAGTGGAGTTGTTGTTTTTTTTTTCTTCTAATATTAAACATATATACTCTCTGTGCATCGGAAATGTCGAGTAGAAGCAGAAGATTCTCTTGAATTGTTTATACATTAATACACAAGTGCGTCAAAGAAAAAAGCTCCGATCGACGAACAAAGCTCTCAGAAGAGGAGATCAGAAAGATGGACGGTACCGGCGAGTCGTCCAAGAGTATCGCGTTGGCTACTGCTGTCGGACTGAATGGACTTGTCGTTGTCAACAATAACAATACGAGCAAACTTAATAAGAATAGTGGAAATGCTGCAGCTGGTAATAACAACGGTGGGGAGGGTATCAGCGCGGCCGTCGCTAAAGTGCTACAGGGATATGACTGGACACTTGTGCCCGTTGCCAGCAAGTAAGTTTTGTGTTTTTTTTAGGTATCTATTAGTTTGCTTATTTTTTAAGAGTTTGTGCTCAAGTAGGCTGCTAAGCTATAGGTTCTTTGCTAATGTTGATGGATTGAGAAGTAAGATTTCTACGTACACTCGATTCTAAAGAAATTTTATCAAAGTTCCCTGCTCGAAATAGAAAACAAAAATATATTAAGATTTCCCCAATCGACGTTTAAACAACGAATAACACCATCACCGCGATATTGCGCAAGCTTCCCTCGCATAATTCAAATACCGAGTAAATATGCGTAATATAAATATATCTATATTATACACATGCGCACCTGTAGCTCCTCCCTATACTAGTCCTTTATTTCTCTCTCTCTCTCTTTCGCGCGAGACTAAGCTGCATACGTGCTAACTCAATTATGACGCGCTCGTTTCCTCGGCCGCCTGGGAAAAACTGCGGGAAAACTGCGCCGCTTCTGTCCTCCGACGTCGGTTAACGCTAATTAGCTAATTAATATACACCCGATGTACATATCTAAGCTGTCGTCGAGATTTCCTTCGCTGTATTATTGACTTCGTGGGAAAATGCGTCGTCTAAAAGTTCGAATGTTATAGACAAAATTTAAAAAAAAAAGCACCATATATATACGAGACACGTCAATATTTACATACCGCGAGGCTATCGCTTTGTTGAATTCCGTACGAAATTCCCCTACTGGGAATCGAGGGCGCGTAAAAATCACACGAATCGCCCTTATCGCCAACCCTCTCACACATTCCCTTATACATTCGATACACGATTGTACAGAGAATCGACGTTTGCTCATTGCCAGCGATGTTACACCGGAATTACATATATACGACTGATAAGACTGCATCGAGTATATATAATATTGTCTATGGATTTCCTTTGTGTGTACATACTATATATAGGAGTGTCTATAACCGCTTGTGTTTTATCATCGTATACGATTGATTGATTTGTAAACAGAAGATCGTTCAATTACGTTATCCGCGCAGTGATGTAATTATATATACGTGTTCGAGTGAAATATTAGTCAATGTTTGTAAAATTGAAATTTGACAAAATTGACACTGTCCAGAAAGCAGCGATTACGCGGCTTTCCTCGTCGCCATTATACCGAGAAAAAAAAAACGAGAATAACTCGCTAGAAAAACAGCAAGAAAAAAAAAAAAATTAGGAAGCATATATAAGACCAGACGCGATCCACTCCAGACTCACGTGTCAGTCAGTTACTTCTCTGGGGGGAAAAGTTTCATGAAGTCATCTACGAGCGCGTGTTATTTTAAGCGCGTTGCCCCTCTCGAAAATCCGATACTTTCCTCGGATTCTACCGCGTCATGTTATATACAGTAGAGACACACACGAGTCATCCTACCCTTTTGCCACCCGCTTCGATAATCGCTACCTGTTGGTCTCGTTATATACGATTTTATTTTTTTTTTGAGACTTATTTTGCATAATATATAGCCAGCTCGAGAGAGAGAGAGTGTCTATAGATTTATTATAGCCTGTGCAGCCGAAAAAAAGGGCTGGAATAAAGCTGCTATAAAACGCAAACTCTTTATAGAGACGAGTATATAACAAAGAGAAAAAATCAGAGTATATACGGCAATAAAAGCCAAAGTATCGTCGCCAATGAAGATAATTTCTCGCTATTCGCAGGGGATCGAACGACAAAAGAGTCGCGCACGTCAAGAGGCCGATGAACGCTTTCATGGTGTGGGCACAAGCAGCCAGGAGACGACTTGCCGATCAGTATCCTCAGCTACACAATGCTGAGCTATCCAAGACACTCGGCAGCCTGTGGAGGTGAGTTTGATTTTACGTAAATTTTCAAGAAAAAATGAATCCCGTAAAGACTTGCTTAAACACTGCCTAATTCAATTGGCAAACGTTAGGGACAAAACCGGCAGCGCGCGTTAGAATCTCGGCAAAAACGGCGTAAATATACATACATAGCCGGAGGAGAGGATGGAGGAGAAAAAAAGGTGCGCAGCTAAATGCATTTAAAAGCCTGCTGTCCAGCCGATTCGCGACTCCAAGTTAAATACGCGACTCGCTCGAACGGCTCACTGCCGCAATTTGCACAAAGGTGGCGAAGCGTGAGAAAGTGACATTCCTATATATATATACGTACTACTACTGGCTTTACGCGCGCTTCTGTACTTGTAGAGATGATTTTTTTTAATGTATAGAACGTACTTGTTATTATTGAGAAAATTTGAAAATTGAAAAGCTCGGTAACCCGAGCTTGCGCAAACAAACGCGTTATATATATTTGAAATAAAAAAGAACGACGTGTCGAAATACACTCGAGTCGAAAGCCACTTCTAATATATATACCATAGGGTCGTATATACTTATAGGCGACCAGCCATTGTCTCAAAAGTCTCGGGCGCAAACACGTGGCGTTGTGGACGTGTTCCCGAAGGGTGACTGAAAGAGAGAAAAAAAAGAGGCAGTACGCTCGTAAATCATAGGCAATCGGTGTGCCCGTAATGGCTTTGTTTAGAGTTTCTCGAGACACTTTTTATTATGAAATATTCGAATTTTTACTACTCTCTCTCTCTCTCTTTTACTCTACGTAACTCGAGAAAGGTCTTTTTCTTTCTCGTAAAATTCAGGCCCCTCTTTTACCGAAAATCTTTCCTACAGTCTACTATAGTATAAAAGCAAACATCGCGCGTCTCTTTCGCGAAAGCACGACGAGATAAGGGGGACTTTCCAGGTGCGCTGGCGAGTCGCCGCTATCAGTTCTTTTTTTTGTATACTCTTATCCTAAGCCGAAAAAAAGAAAGAAAAAAAAATGAAAGAAAAGAGGAGTATATAGTATACACTATCCTTGGCGCGTGCGAGGAACCGAACAGCTGCTGTGAAGATAT
This sequence comes from Cecidostiba fungosa, assembly GCA_900474305.1. NCBI lineage: Eukaryota > Metazoa > Arthropoda > Insecta > Hymenoptera > Pteromalidae > Cecidostiba > Cecidostiba fungosa. The sequence goes on from UCOJ01000040.1 coordinate 255,496, forward strand.
ATAAATATATATATAAGGGGGATGATAAAAGCGCCGGTTTTCGGAAATCACAATACCTGCCTTGTATACTGGCGTCAGGTGAATTTTCTTCGTCGTATGTAGGTGTGTTTCTTGGATATATATGTATTAGGTAAACACGCGAATACTATATATATATATATATATATATATAAGTAATCGGAGATATGATTTTTTTGGGGAAACAGCTGTCATTTTTTAATTTTAAGAGCCTTAGTAGAAAAAAATACTGGTATAAAACAATTTTTTAGCATTTGTGAGAATCGCAGAGGGAGATAATATTATCAGATCGAGCGGTACGTTTATATATATAAATACGAGAGTGGAACCCGTTGATTGAAGACACGTGGAGAGGCGCGGTCGGTTTAGTGGGAATCGAGAGATGCATCTCGCGAACGGATTCTTTTTTTTCTTTCCACGTCCCTTAGGGGGTTTGGTTTTTGTCGAGAGCCTCTCCGATTTGGCGGAGTCTTATCGGTGACCGGTAATCTGGGAGGAGAGTATGTGTATTTTAATGTGGCGATAATGAGCAGACTTTTTGCAAGTGGATTTATGCGGCTGTAAGCTTCATTGAGTTTGTATGAAATTCTTTTATCATGTGTGTTTCCGGTGATAATACGATAACAAACTAGCCTATTTTTCATTAAAAAAGATCTTCAATCAAATCAAAATCACACGCTCGTTTTTTTTTTACGAAAAAAAAGTCGAAAAATCAGGCAACATGTGCTTCTCATACGCGCATATATATACGCACTCGCTCACTTACTTACTTACTTACGCTCGAGCTTAATCCCCCTCTCGATCTCATTCTCTCTCAAGATCCGCGGCGAGGATGTGATATCAGAAGGTCTCGAGTCTGGTTAGTGTTTCAGAGAGAGCATCAAGTCTTGAGGGCATTGCTGCACAAGCGCACGCTTCCGTAGGTGCGCGCCGATGTTTGCGTTCCCATGAATATAATATAATATTTTCCTTTGCTCTTTTTGATAATAATCGAGTGTTTGTCGAACGTAATTTTAATTTTAACATCATTCACATTCATGAAACTTTATTGAAAACAATCCGCTGCAGCGTTTACGTATAATTATAAACAAAGGCAAAACATCTCTCTCGACGAATGAATGAATGAACTTGCAATCTAAAGTCAAGTCTATATTAGAGAAAAGCTCGACTGGTCAACGGACTCGCTCTTATACTTATCTCGCACAATATCCATCACTCCCGCCCGCGCGTTTCTTTAATTTCCTCTCTTCGTCGTGTCTCGATAAAATGTAACGTATGTATATATATACATATATCGAGCTTTTTACCCGCAACAGATGCACCGCCGACGACTACATACGCACGTTCTGCGTTTCATTACTCATCTCTTCTTCGCGCGCGAGGGTCAGCCGATTCGAGATTTCTTCATATGTGTATACGTATATGTGTGTCGGTTCTCACAGTAGATGTCGGCGACGAAAAATCTCTCGATGAGAAAAAAAAGGCAGTCGCTCTCGTTTAGTCACCTTGAAGGCTTGTGCTTTTTTATGGAGAGTAAAGCGAGCTGGGCTTTACGTAACTCTTTGAGATTGTGGGTGGGAGGACGGAAGCTTGGAATATTTTTTTTTCATGCGTTCGTTGGAAGCTATACTGATGCGGAGATTCGAGAAAATAGTACTGCGATGAGTTTTTAATTCGAAAAGTTTGTATTTAGTTATACTAAGAATAGCTTTCGAGAGTGTAATTCTTCATCTTTAGGCTTGATTTAAAAATCAAAACAATTACGTCTCAGATCCGATCGCACCGAAATAATTGAATCCCTCTCAAACATTATATATATATGATATCCCAGCCGTAAAATCGATAATCAATCAATCAATTAATCACACACGGCCTCCGTATATATCGATCCACTTCCCTCAAATAAAAAGTATAGATAAGCTCGGAGAGATTACGGAGCAAAGTTAAAAAACGATCTCGCGATCGTCCTCTCGGTATATATCTATATAGAGAGAAATCGACGATGATACCATAATATACTCGGTCCGAATCATCGTCGGACTGATGCAGCGCACATAATATCGGCTCTCGCTTTGTCGGCGTCGTTGGTATATATACACATACATATACGTCTATAGCCAACGCGTGGCCCAAAAATACCGGAGATAGTAAGTAGGTCGCCACTAAACAAACGTCCGCGTATGTGTCTGTGTGTGACTCGTAAACCTCCGATTCGCGGCGGGGGTGCGCATCATATAGTCTTTTTATTATATTATACGAGCCGCGATCGAGATCATCTCTCGGCGGGAAAATCGCTCATTGGTATTATAAGCAATACGTAACGGATTCTTGGTATTATAATTATATTAGTGTGTAAACCGGAAAATAAAGAGATAATATACATGTCGTTAACGATTATTATTGCCGGAATACGCTTCGCAATATGTGACGAGATAAAAATGCGGTATTGATATGCGGATTCGAGGGAAATTTTACGGATATTAAAGTTTATGGGTTATGGGGAAGCGGACGATTATTTGTATGTATTGCTTCTTCAAAACGATTAGATATGCGCAGTTTCTTTTTATCTGCACGTTTAAGAATTTCTCGGTTGAAAGTAACATTATTATAATAAGGAAGGATATACTTGAAAAATGTGCTGGCGTGTTTTTAATGAATTTTCGAAACCGTAAAATATGATGCAAGCTCAATAAAAGATCGCCGTGGCTTAGCACCTTCCGAAAGAGAAGCTGGCTCAATTAGCGTATCTCTCTCTCTCTGCTACGGTCAACACGGAACACGCATTTTGACTTTCATTCGGTTATATACGAGTTATAGCCGTCGCTTCCTCTATATACAGTTCCGAATTCATATTGTAATGTACCTTTGTCGAATCTGAAATTAGGCTTTTTTTTAACACTTGTATACAATTACAATGTTTCGAGATTTCGCGCTTCTGATGAAAGTAAAAGAGATCGTGAGGTCACCTTTGGTAAGAATTAAGTTTTAATAAGCAAGTTATAATACTGACTTAAATATCTTTATTTTGCATGTAGGATAAAATCGTTAAAAAATATATAAACTACACATTGTGTCAAGTAATTTCTCCTTGGTTTATATCATGTCAACCCACTTAAAATTAACAAAAACACTTTTTTCACGCTCTTACAGACAGCTTTCAGAGAGCGACAAAAAGCCTTTTATCGAGGAAGCCGACCGTCTTCGGGTCATCCACAAGCGCACCCACCCAGACTACAAGTACCAGCCGCGTCGCAAGAAGCAGTCGGGCTCCTCGACCTCCTCGTCATCCTCGTCGTCCTCTTCATCACGAGAAGCCCGTACTTCTTCACAACAGAGTAACAACGTTACCTTCAGTGTACAATCTCGAGCCGGTTGTAGTCAGGTCAGTTCGCTCAAACAAGAGGACATGAGCGTCTGCGGAGACGCGATGCTCGGCTCGCCCCAGACCACCAGTGGCTCCGTCGGATCGTCCTCGCCACCCACAACGCCTTCACAGGGACTCTCACCGCCTACGCCACCGACTACGCCGCGTGGACAGCATTATGTGCATCAGGTTTGTTGGATATAATTATGGTCTCTATGTTTTCATAGGGGGCTGCTGTAGTCTGTTTTTACCGACCGAGTTTGACTGTTGATTTAATAACACGAAATCATTTATTGCTGACAAATGTAAAGAGTGAATTGGGCAGTACAAGTAAAAGAAGTAAATATTTTAATACCTTCTCGGTCGGTAATACTATAAAAGCAACCCCCTAAAATAAAAAATTTCCCAAGATCGGTACACACGCTTTCGATGTTTATATATAAATCAACCGATCTCTTTTACCATCTGAAAACATAGAGCCAGCAGCATCACGGCTCGGTTTACCAACAGTTAGACCTGGGCCCCAGTCACATGCAGGCCTCACCGGAAATGGTCCAGCACCAGCAGCCCGAACACCAGCAAACGGGGGTCGAACTTCCAAATTACTTGGAGCTGCCGGATAACGTGCCGACGTTGGAGGACGAACAGCTGAGTAACTTGGGGACTCTCAACCTTGGCATTCCTCTCAATTTACAAGAGTGTGAACTCGAACAGTATCTGCCACAGCAACAGCAGACCCTTCCGACGCTGCATCAGTACGGTGGACAGGCTATCAACAGTCCTTGGCTGTCCAATAGGTAACCGTTTTTTTCTATCCTAGTTATCATGTCACTTGGTTATATTCATCGAAATTAGCTAATGATGTTTAGTAAATTTGTCAATTATTTCGAGGAAAAATTTCAATTACAAACTTTCTGGACAAAATTAAAAAAAGAAATCCATAAACTTTGTCACAGATACGACGAAGACTGCATGGACCGACTCGCCAAGCGTCACTACTCCCTTGACCAAACCCAGACCCAACAGCAACAAGCTCCAGTCACCGGAGACTCAAACGGTTGGGACGATCTCCAGAACCATCAACAACAACAACAACAGCAACGCAGTCGCGAGGACATGACGAGGTTCCACGAGCTGCAACCTTTATCGTCTCTTCCTCCAGTTCAGTACATATCCCAACACCACCACCATCATCATCACCCACAACTCGGTCATCAACACGTCGCAGCAGCTGCTTATGCTCAGTATCGTCACTTCGTCCCGAGTATCGATTCATGGCCTGCAAACTACTCCTCTTAGCCGACGATGCTTTATCAGGTTTTCCGTATACTATATCCTTTGTGTCTGTGTGTGAGACTGCGTGTCTGCGAGCAACTATTTCGCTACATTAGCGAATCTGGATTCGTTTCGAAGGTGCAGCTCTCTCGATACAATGCCTCCTTTGACGTTTTGCATCGAATAAGCTGTGTGTATAGAACGAAAAAACGTACATAATAATTATCACGTGTGCCACTTTGCAAGAGAGAGAGCGACATTCGCGCTGCTGTTATTTTATATACACTCGTTATTGTTGCTTGATGGCAAAAAGGATATCAACAGGTTTTTATGTAAGTATAACTACTTTTGGAAGGAAAATCGTTATGCCCGAGATATATTGTTATTATTTAAAAAAAAGTAGTAGCATGTAGGATTGAATTATTATCACACAGAGAGACTCTATAATCTCCTGGACACACCCACGAGGGTCCAGTATAAAATTCGCATCACCATTGCTATTATAATACATAAAGGCGCGCGGTTAGACGAAGCGCCGAATTAGCCAAATACAGACGTAATTAAACGAATTTGATTTATTCTTTAATTACAGTGATCCTCCTAGCATACTTATATTACATACGTAAAGCACAGCCACGTAGTGGCACCTATTTACCACTGAAACGTGTAATCAATATATTATTAATATGTAAAGCGTAGAGTTTAGTATACAAAAAAAATTTAGTTCGTAAGCAAAAATCGGCAAGTTCGATATGTATGACAATAAATTTCTCTCTCGATGTCGGTACACGCGCGTGTACCGTCTAACACATATAAACTGGAGAACGAAAGACAAAAAAAAAAAATGCTCACCGAGACTCCATGACATCATTCCATGACAGCCGGTCGGAGATTTCCAGGCCAAACAAACCTTTATACTACTACCGATACTGCTGTGTATACTCTCTTGGCGAGAGGGAGAGAAGTCGATCTAATAATATAAACTTCCCCGGTGTCTATATATGCGGGTAAACCGTCGAGACGAGGTTTATGTGATCGGACGATCGGCGCTTTTCAAATAAACCCGGCGTCGCTCGATTTTCTTCCTCTAGTATATATATAAGTATACATACCGATTTATATACCGATGTGTATAAACGGAGAGGAGAACGACGGGACCAAGTGCGTTTATACCTTTAGTATCATGGTATACTTTTTTTCTCTATATAACAATTTTAAACGCGTAGTAGCTTTGCGTGGACGTTCTGTTGTGTATGGAAGGATGAGCGGTATAAATGACACGAGCATCGCGATTATCGCACTTTTAGAGTAAACGTCTTTTTATATATAAAACATATACGTAAAGAAGGATCAACGTGACCTTCGTGGACAAATTTGTTTCGTTATATATACATATTGAATATGGATGGCTATATATATATATGAGAATATTACGTAAGATTAAGGGCAATGCCGCGTGTCATCCGAGCGCGCAGCTTTTGTACTTAGATATTTATTTATATACCTGAATCGCGTGTGCATCTCTGTATCGATATATTATAAAATCAACGAGCGAAAAGATGCTGGTAATGTTAACGATTTGAAAGAATAAAAAATATTTTAATCTTGAAATTCTGTGCTCTTCTTTTTAATTATTCTACTCCCACAGCTCCCTCGTAATTACATGTAATATATTTATTTTTATATCTAAACGAACAAACTACTCCATCGATTTAAAACTAGGTCAACACAGGCAAAAATCCACACACACGTGTGCAGTGCAGTCAGTCCCATCGCGCAGGAAATGAAATTTCCAACAGCCACACGATGTTTGCGCGGATGGCGGGACACAATAAAGTTTCAAACTTTTATACATGTATATATTCTCCTACAGGATAGGGTAAACTTATATACATACGAGCTTATCAAAAACCCGCGTGGGAATGTCGCTCTAATGCCTACTCTCGAGATTAACCCGTTTGCTCTTTCTCTCGCACAGGAAGTGAGAGACTAATACTCTACTGCGATGTTTGCTCCTCTTTTTCTCTCTCTCTCTCTCCATACGTTCTGTCTTTTTTTTTACGCGTAGGTATATACTTAATACGCTAACGAGCTCGGATTTTTTGCCGAGAATATATTATAAGCGCTGGGAATCAGGCTGAGCTTGTAATCTAATTTTGGACTCTATATAATAATAACGACGAAAAATTATCGGAAACTTCAGTATATATACCTTTATCCTTGTACAAAGCGATTTCGATCTATACTCCGGAAAGGGTCAACATATATCGGTATCGCCGGGTCGCATGTGTGATAGAGGCTCATTTTTTTTGACAATTCGTCCATTCAGCGCAGAGGCAAAGGAAGCGCGCACGCGCCGAGAACGTAATATAAAGAGCCGTAAACCATGCGATACAGCTGCTGTCGGCGATCAAACGGCTTATCTATATCTATATACGGCGAGCTCTTCTCTTTCTGTTCATTCATCGAAGATCGTATAGGATGGGTTATGTGGCTTATCGGATGCGACCTCCCTCGAGCTTATATATATCGTGTATATGGAAGTTTAGCTTGAAATTAGTGTCGAGAAGAGTAAGTGCGTGATTTACGTAAGAAGTGGTGGTTATATGTATATACTTAATTAATTGAGGTCTATGAGCGATGGGTGTGATAAGGAGTAGGAAGTTTTGGTTTGAGGATTCGTCGATTAATGCTCTCTGGGTTTTCGGAGAAATTAATGCAGGAGAACTTTTTGATTATAGATTCGGGATATGGGGTGTAGTAGATGATTATTTTGAGAAGAATTGCGTAACACATCTTTTTTCAATTTGCATTGAGTTTTTATATTTAATTTTTCTTAAATTTTTGCGAGATAATGAAAAAAGTTTTAATGATATGGACTATAACAATTGACATTCAAAGCTAAAAAAATACCTTTAATTTTGAATGAACGTTTGAAAGTTTCAATAAATTTTATTTCGCAGACGTTCAAAACGGGTCAACGAACGCGAAATTCACAAAGATCGTACGGTTCGATATTATAAAGGTGTACAGATATAGTTCGACAAAACGCAAAGCGCAGTTAGTTCCAAAACAGGAAAAAGGAAATACATAAGACACGATATGGCAAAGCAAATATCACCCACGCGCGAGCGATCAGCTATATATACTATCTGCCAACGTTGCCATGGTAATTATACCTCGTACCTATATAGACTGACTTTTTCTCCGCGGGGATAGGGCGACGCTGCAGATAATGCGACTTACATATATAAGCCAACATGTTAACTGGGAGATTCTCCATGACTATTTCTCCGGGACCTTATCTGTCGTGTACATCCCGATATTCGCGCTTATCGCGCTCGTGGTTTGTTTACAAAATTTTTCGTAAAAACGCCAACCCCGGCTCTCTCGAGTACTTTTCAAATCCAGTAGTCAACTCTGATAAGTCCTGCGTAAATTGTCTACGTCGCATGTATTTGCATTGCAGGACGGATAGATAGGGGGGCCACGATGTGTATGTGAGTTGACATATATAAGCGACGACTTTCTTGATGTGTGATGGGTGAAAAAGTCAGGAGAATAAAAGAAATGAAAAAGTCTCGTGGTTACGTCTGATGATGATAATAATGATAGACGACGGATCGATACTGTTGGCCGACTGTTTTCTGTTTAAAATCTGTACATACGTCTTATTGGTTTATCGCTTATAATATTGGATGAAAAATCAAAATTACTAGCTTTCTTTGTGTATCTTGAATATTGATTTTTTTTATATCGAACATTGAAATCTAATTCGATATTCTTAATTTTTCGTTTTTATATTTCCATAGGTAAAATGACAATCTTATAGTACACACCTATATACCTATCAAGAATAATCGCGTCATTGAATTATTAAATATTTATATAATAATAAAATTAATGCATAAGTGAACAAACTGTTAAAAAAGAAATTTATACCTTCAGTTTGAAATTCGCGGGATTTCGGCGCCCTCTGCGATGACCTTTTCCGGGCGGTCGCCCTCCCCCCGCGCATTGACGCGTTGATCGCTGATCGGCGAAGAAGAAGCATCAGTAACTGTCAGTTGGCCCATCGTCCGTGTTTGTTTACATATCTAGACATCACAGTTTTTCTTTGTCGTCGACTTTTTTATTGCGATATTATACTTATTTATACAAAGAAAGTCAAGTCAGTGCGCGTTTGAATAAGGTTTACTTATTAGCTCTACCGTATTGACGATTTTGATCGCCGCGTTTTGTGCATAACTGATCAGAACTCTCGAAAGACTCACCTGATGCACTGTAGTTCGGAAGTGTTTTTTCGTAAATATTACACGTATACTAAGATTCGTTGCTTTGATGCTGGATAATAGAGTATAGAGGCACGTAACCTAGCAATTTTTCATTATCAACATTTACCAAAGTTCAGTATAATAAGTAATAAGGGTTTTTGACACATACCTAACCACGAAAAGCAAGTATCGCGACATTTTGGAAAGCTGTAGAAGATAGATATGCTGAGCACTTGTTCTGCTGCTGAGGTAAGCCAAAATTATTAAGATTTATACTATAAACACCTCACGATTCATCGCTCACACGGGATGAAATCGATGTGTGGCCCCGTATGCCCTCTCCCCTCTGTGGCATGAGCGAGTGAACTGTGAAACAAGCGCCAATGCAGCCCACACGGTTCATCCTGATGTGGCGTTTATCTATATCGTAATGTGGCAAGGTTATAGCGTATAGAACTTTTCACATGATGGGGGAAAACCGCAATTTCTCTCTCCGTGCGTGGGACGTTTTAATTTTGCGGTGTCCCAAGCGACGTGCATCTGGGCAACATTATTTTTTCCCAAAAGTTTATTTATCCGATTTCACGAGTGCATTATTTATATTGTGTTCAGTTTCGTGATTTTCATATGTATAGCATTAGCAGCAAGTGTCCTGAAAATAAATACACGTCTTTACCATAATAATCTTGAGCGTATACTTAACATTTTTCACACGATCTCAAGAATAACCCTCGAATGTTTGCTTTGTAAAAGCAGTCTAATATCGTATGTCTTACATAGCGCAGTAAACTATTAAACAGGCAGTATATATAGGTATGCATAGCGATACGAAATGTCGGTATACGTTTTTCGGAGGTGACGAGGGCTTTTTTTTGGTTCTTTGAACTTGATCGAGGCCTGCTGCACTTTCTCAAGTGGCCACTTTCGTCGAGGTCTATGTAGCGGACAAAGAAGAGCGAGCCTGCAACGAGCTTCGAATCGCTCCCCCTAATAATGCGACCATTGCGACCACACCAATGTATAGGTATTTGTATTTTATGAGATGTGCGTGAGTTGCAGCGAGATCGCGCGTGAGTAAAGTAGTGTTTTTAATAGTCTGGAACTCTATAGCTTTCTTGATTTTTTTTTATAGTCCAAGTAATTTTTATGCCTGAAAAGTTGTAGTAGATCGATGTTATAATTTTAATTGTGTTATCCGTTGGTTGTTAACGATTTTATTTTAACAAATATAACAAAAAGTTGCGTTTACAAAATCATCAATCAGAATAAAACTAATCGATGAGGATTTAAATGGAATCGACCGTGAAGGATTCAGTTTATTGTATATTATCTCGTTTCCTTCGTTACTTAACTTCCACGCCTCCGTATAAGATACGAATCGCATGCACGCGCGCAAACAGTAATCGGAAATTACGTGTCTTACGAAATGGGTTTAGACAAAAATTTTTTGCTTATCGGTGTATGGTACAGGTTTATCGCTTTACTGCGATAAACCTGCTTGTTCAAATTTGCGCTAAATTTATATTTCAGATAAAAATTGCTCATTTGTGACAGGAAATCAAAATAGGCCGCGAAATATACGATGTGGATAAGGAAATATTGTTTATTTTACTTTTCGACCATCGTAGTACACACCTTTATCATCTGTATCGGTTACTAAAATTAAAAAATCCTTATAATCAATAAAAAGTGCGCTAATGACCTAGGCTTTTATATTTTGAGCCGATACAGATTTTCACGACAAGTTTAAATTTTTATTGATGTTTAAATAATGCAAAACTGTATTACCGGCTACTGGTTGCCAATGCACAGGGATTAATTTCGAAGTAGCAATTGTTTTGGCTTCTTGCACACATAAGTAATAAATCCATCATCTGCTTTGATCAATCTTGCCACTAACTGACTATGCGACATTAATATATACTCGATGAAGTAATAATTATGCAATAATGAATTAATATATGTTCAAAACTTATGTAATAAAGTACTTGATAATAAGAATTAACTATTATTAGTGTCGATTTGTTTGATATTTAAAAGTTAAAAAATTGGAATCCACTCGGATATCCTGTCACACATATAAATAATCCGTTTTTATCGATCGGCGAGTGCAAATGAATAAAGACAATGTATGTTGATAATTTACAAGCCATGCATGCAGATTCTATAGGTACACATATTTTTGTTTATAGCATTTTTTATTTATTCATAAAAATTTGTAAATCAGTAATAAATTTTTATTACAATGTTTTTACAGATAAAATACAATCCACATAAACAAAAGAATACATTTTTATTTTATCGCGAAAATTGGTGTATCTTATATATCATACAGTTTGATTGTTATTTAAGATAACGCGAAGATAACTATCCGTAAAAAATGGTTAAAAATAAATGCATATAAAAATGTGAAACTTACTTTTACGTATTTGTACGCGAAAATCGAATGATATAAAATAATTAATAATTTAAAAGTTTCTTAAATACATGGGAATATTCCTTGACTCGATCAACCAATCCAAGAATCAGATCTTTGTCACCGGGTGTAAACGAGAAATTTTCTCTCTCGTGAGCAAAGAATACGCCGAAGTAATCTTCACTGCGTGCGTCGATCGGCGGTGAAAAGTTTATCGATCTCATAAATGCTTCTATCTCTTCGAGCTTGATAGGCGTAATTCTTTGAAATGAAATGGGATTATTATAACCCATTATGTGCATGATGTTCTGTACATAGACAGGAATCTGTATTCCATATGTGTCTTCTAAGCAGGTCCAAAATTTATTAGTAGACATTTCTATAAGTGAATATTCGGTTTTCGCATCCAATAAAGTCAAGAGTAGCTGTAAAAAAAAATAGCGAATAAATATTTTTGAACACTTAATATGTAATAAAAATAACTGTCAGAGGGTGTCTAATTTAAAAAAAAAGTAGATTATCTAAGGCTGTCTTGCCAAATCACAAAAAAAAATCCTACGTAAAAATGACTGGAAAAGTACTTGTTCAAGTCATTCTCCACTTGTAAAGAATCCAGTGGATTACTATTTTCTTAAATAATTTACACGCGCACAGAAAAATGTAATAGTTTTACTGAAAATCCAACTACGTCTTTATTCTTCAACTGCTATTTTCGAACTAAAAAACTCCAATATAGCTAGGTCTTGTACTTCTTTGACGATAAGGAAAATAAATAAAATAGTTGTCGTTACAAAACGAATTGCGATAGAGATATCTGTACGCGCCAAGGCAGATATAATTTCAAAATTATTTAGAACGCTTAAAATTCGTTGAAATACGTGTAAAACCGAATATTTAATATTGATTTGAAGATAAACTTGAACAAAAATCAGACGCAGCCAATGTTCAGAAAGGATAACTTATACGTGCATTACTTACTCTGAATTGTATAACACAATACACTTAATTGTAAATGTTAGTACTGTTAACAATAATTATGACTGATCTTTATTAAATTTAACACAGCCGGTGGTCATTCGCAGAGAGCCACAGTGATACTAACATCCAGGCTTATACTTCATGGACCGCTGTAGGAGTAGCTACAGCGCGAAGTTGCTATAGTCACGTACGAAGTAATAATATACACTCACCTACATCGTATTGCTTTTCAACGATAAAGCACTTTTGAAGTATTTCAAAGTATGCAGAACATCAGCTTTCTATAGCGTAACGTTATCAGATCAGAGCTATGCAGAAACTTATTCGACTATATTATATATATTTTTTATTATTAACTCATTCATCGACACAAATATTTCCTTTATGGAATACAATATTCTTCGACTAAACTTCTGCTGCTCTCGGCTTCTGAAACTTAGACACGCGCTTAGCACGCTTCGTTCGCTCGTAAAACCTCACTTCTTTCGTCTAATGTGGGCTAAAATATCCCCCCAACTCTCTTCTCCGCAAAAACGAGAACGACAAAAACGTCATGCGTGTATACACTTACAGAATATAACCGTTGCATCATAAATTTTGCACTGACCGCTTGTCAAAATAATCTCGAATCTACGCATTCCTATATACACACACACACACCTAAGGCTTTTCTACTCGGTTAAAAATCGAAGGTCGTAAGCTTGAAACACGAAGCACTCGCTATACGAAAGTATATCGCGTTGCACCCGTGGCTTGAAGCGATTTGCTCGAAGATTTTAACGAGGGGTATCTCGATCTCGTACTTGTTTTATTCTGCCGAGTCGGCAGTATTTTGCTCGCTTAAGTCTCCGAGCGGTCCCTGCTGTATTATAGAGGTGACGAATTTGCTTTCGTTGTGGCTATATATTTCCTTGGGGACCTGAGAGGGATCGAGTCGATTATGAATGGAGCTACCGCTATTAATGCTCGTTATGATTCTTAATTTAGTTGCTTTACTATGGTATTGTTTGGTTTTATTAATATCTGTACTAAATGCTAAATGAGCGGATAAACCAGGACGCTTTCCCTAAAATCCTATTAAAAGTCTTCCTGTGAAAAGTAACCCTTAAAAAGTCAGTCGAGCGACACACCTATACTTCCAAGTATTACGTATCGTTAAACGAAAAACTCGTCATATTCACACAGACGCATCCCAATAGAGTCGTCTACATCGACTTTCTCGACAGCCGTCAGAATTTTTTGACGAAAAGGCTGCAGCACGTGCTGCATCATTTTTTCGTTACGCGGCTCGTTTGTGACACTCGATATGGCTGCGTTGCCGCTTCAGCACTTGCCGCATCCTGATGTCTTCATGTTTTGTGTATGAGGGAAAGAGAGTCTACACCTTCTTTCGGAAGAAGGAGATTTTCGCGGAAGCCTGTGATCGCGGCGTCTTTCTGACTGGCGATCGGCGGGCTTTTTGGATTTGATAAAAGATATATTTATGATGTTTTTACGGCTTGTTTTTATTTTAGATTTCTGTATTTTAATGCGAGTTAAAAGTATCAGGAATATTTATCACATATGTTTTTTTTTCTATTTATTGTCGTTGATCTAAATATACATCATGTGAAAAAATTGAAGGGTTGATTTAGCAATAAAGCCAAGTGCTGTGCTGTAAGAAGCTTGAAATTTTGTAGAGTCATGGCAATATTTCAGGAGAGCGCCGATAAACAAGTAGTCAAAAAACGTCAATATAATCGAATTACCTAATGTGTGTTTTCACGAGACTTTTAATACGCGATGACTAATCATCATAGTCTCTATACGAAAAAATCAAGCATATTGGATTATCCTTTTTATAAATTAAAGAAAAAAATTGCTCGTTTAGTTTAATCAAGCAAGAAGAAACTACACAAATCTTATAATAGACAAACAAGAAAATAAAAAAAAATTATCAAAACCTTCGATAACAAAATCGCAAGAAAGCTACTGCAAGCTCCGCCACTCGATCGTTTCTTATTTTCTCGCCGACTCTCGAAACCGGTGGCCGCTTCTTGTTCGCAAAAGCTCGTGTGTGCCGACGACGCGCCGGTGTAGATACGAATCTTTCCCGCTTGATAAATTGCCACCGGAAATTCTGGCAAAAAAGCCCCTCGCGCTCTAGATGCTTAATTGGCAAGTCGTCGCCGTTGCAGTCGCGCCGGCACACGTCGAACAGATATATTCTCGCTCTTCGCGAAATAAATGCAATACGTCTTCGACGGCTCGACGTTTCACGCTGCTATTTTTTTTTCTATTGCTCGCGCCTTTGACACTAAATTTGGTAGCTGCACTGCTTTTATGTACTTATTTGCAACAGAAGCAGAAGCTGTGAGATGTTTTGTTGTATGTTGGTGGATGAACGTTTATGAATGGTATATTTGAAAAAAAAAATTGAACATATTTTTGTCTTTTTTTTGCTTGTAAATAAACACACATTCTATAATCGAGTGGCTGAGTTTGTTTGTGAAAAAAATAGGCCTCGCATAAGTCAGCATGATATATAACCAGCGCAGAAGGGGTGAGCAGTGCTGAGCACGCGATCAGTATGTTTTAAGACTGCCGCATTTGCGGTCGAGTAGTCAGGGTGAGAGGGTGCGATCTCACTTATCCTGCTTTAATATAGCCTAACAACTAATAGTTTGTCTCTTTTAGTTAATATAACTTTTGTCATTTTTCAAAGTACATATAATATCTCAATTTAAAACTATACGTTTTCGGATCATCGTAATGACATCATTTTTCAAGCTCAATAATCTACATAATCGTTTTTAAGGTATAAACACAAATATCTTGTAATTTTTTATTCGCATTTTTCTTTAACAATTCATATAGCTTCATATAATTTAATAAATTGTTTCAATTATGCTATCTATCTGTTTGCATATCAGATATAATATATTCTTACACGCTATTTTATTTCAGTTAAAAATAATTACGTTTCCTAAGTACTACGAAGCTTGGCTTCAAAAATACTAGCAGCTAAAATAGATTTTTATCAGATATTTATCAGGTGTATTGCGAAGCTCATAAAAATCCATTAGTGTATTCAAAGATGTTTATACGTATGTTATACGCATTTCGTGTAATGATGAACTATAATATATGTTCTGACACCTTATCGTGAAGCAATCACCAAACGAGCTTTTTTTAAGAATCTATTTATGTGATATATTACAGATGTTATAGATTATATTAGTCACAAGTTGAGGACAGTATTTAACTACAATTCACGTACGTCAACGTTGTGTTTTAAAAGAATAAGATATCAGTATTTTACTTATTATGGTGATTGTTGGCCAATACATAATAATTAGAAGAATCAATATTGAAAACAGTTGTTGAAAATTACAGAATCAATGATGTAAAAATGAAGATACTAGTGTACGTAATAATTTTGGCGACATTAGAGAAAGGAAATTTTGTCCATCCATCAGGCGAAAATTGGCTGGGCTCTCTGATTTATCAGATCCACGAGAGTCATCAGCTATCTCAGGTAATTATTTTTACAAACAACAAAGAAGACCTTAATATCCGACGAAGGAATTTCGTTTATCAAACAATAGTTCAAACAGTACCCACACTGTCGATAGACGTTGCAAAATTAATAAACTCGACGGATAACCGATCTCTCAATTTGACCATATTTCATCATCCACGAGCGTCGGCCCTGTTTCTGATTCTACAAAACGACGATAAGAGCGGTGCCTACGTCAAAGAAACAAATGACTTGTTGAACTTGTTTGTCGAATTGTCACCAGTACAGATCCGTCCCAGGTGTTTAGTAATATCTTTCAACGACGACAGAATACGCTCAAACAAAGACCACATCACAGCGATTTTGTTAACGAGTTGGTCTCTGAAATTCTTGGATTTCTCCATCCTCACAGTGCACAAGAACAGCATTTTCGAGCTCCACAGCTACAACCCCTTCGTGAATCAGTTCAACATCAACATCCAGCCCTTGTGGCCGATTTTTCCTGACAAGCTTCGTGATATGAACGGCTACAAGTTGATCTTACCGATCTACAACTATCCTCCGATGATGAACATCATCGAAGTCATCGAAGAAAACCGGACGATCATCGATGGACATGACTATCTATACGTCGAGATCCTCTCAACAAAGCTCAACTTCTCTCTGAATTTCCTGCGTCAACAGGGTGAACCCAGCAATCCCAGTTTCTTTCCTATCATCTTCGGTAAGCTACGCAGTGGTGAAGTCAACATGTTGGGCACGCAATTCCTCGTAGGGGGTAACATTTTCAACAACAGCGTGGTGATCGGTAAGCTTCACACGCAGAACAAGTTCGTCATTCTCTCGCCCCTTCTGCCCATGTCAAAGCTTAACCTCTCTCTCAACCTCCTCCTCTATCTTTCCCTCTTCCCGGTCCTGGTGATCTGCTTCTGGCTGATCGCTAGACTACTGCACTTCCCCAAACGCCAATGGCAAGTCCTTTGCGTGTTACAGCTACTTTTGGGCATATGTCTAGAAAAACTACCCCGACGAGTGAGTCAACAACTGGTCCTGTTGACCTTACTTTTCGTAGGTATGAAGTACTCATCTGACGCGTTCAGCAGACTCACGGATATCGAGCTATTGGACGGCGAGGTACCATTCGACACTGCCGATCAGATCAGCCGATCGGGATTCGCTATCTACGCACCGGCTTTCCTCCACGGCCAGTCGTTTCAGGATCCCAGCGAGATCATCGCCAAGCTTGGACCTAAGGTCAAGCCATTGCACCAACAGGACTGCGTCGTTAGGTTGACGAGGTACCGCAGGTGCGTCTGTATGGCACCTTACCGATCGGCCAGCTATCTGATCGAGCAGACGTCTCTGCAGTACAGGAAACCGGTGATGAAGCTATCGAAGGAGTCTTTCCTGCACGACTTCCTGGCGTTTGCTTACGAGAAAGGCTCACCGTTCGTCGAGAGGTTCGACGAGATCGTGCAGAGGATGGTCGAAGCCGGTGTTCCCAAGTCCTGGACTCGAGCAGGTAAGCGACTCGTTTTTGAGAAGAAGGAACACAAGGAAGAGCTTCTACTGAAGCTACTGCTCGCGATCCTCTTCGTGGGTTACTCCGTTGCTGCTTTGGTTTGTCTCGTAGAGATTCGGTTTTCGACGAGGCTTGATTCGATGTATAGATGGAGGTATAATTTATGATTTGTATATAAACTATTAGGTTTGTATTTACAGACTATATATATATATATATAATAAAAACAATGGTATAAATGAACATCCTGACTTTTCCAAGCGATCAATTATAAGCAACCTTGTACGCCACATATCACAATCATAATAATTAATTAAGAACAATAAAAAGCGTCTGCAGAAAAAGCGAGACCGCAGAAATAATACCGGCAGATGCGTCCGCAGACTGTATAAAGCTCATCGTGATCGTTATATTATTCGAGTCTTGAGCACGCGTCTCGCTCTGCCCTTGAGAAATGGCTTGCGCGTGCACAGAAGCTTCTTTGTGCGCGGCGCGCGGACGCCTATTTATTTATCTGTCAACAATTATGCACCGTCGCTGGCATATGATGAGTGTATTTAAATGTCTGCGTGTACACACAAATAGGCGAACGATTAATTTTTGCGAGCGCGTGGGCGGTCGGTATGTTTATCGGTAACGACGGTGATATGAGAGATTTTTTATGTAATCGACGATTAGACGTTAATTAGCTTTTTATTTATTTTTTTTTTATGGATTCGTCTACTTTTTTTTCCTCTTGAAAAATGTATGTCGTGCTTTGATCGAGCTAGGAGTTTATCGGTATATTTATTTGGTCGTAATATAGATAAGTGATATGTCATGGTCGTGAGATTAAAGTAATTTTTCATCTAATTACCCTAGTTTATTTTTGTCAATTCAATATTTTAATTAGTTTGATATAGTATACTCAAAGTAGTTCATTTTTACAAGTTGTTCATGCAACGAAATATATAGTATATTCAAAAGTTAACGCAATAATAACAATAAGATTGTGTCCAACAAATGCAATATTTTTTTATAAACATACGGTGTATGTACAATATAGTCGGCAATTGCGGTATTCGCATCAGAATCATAATCTTCCGATCGATTTCGCTACTCCACATCTACAGCATTCGAGGTCGTCGATCCATATCCAACGCTGAATTCGGAACAAAATCAGCTTTCACAATGATCTCAGAATCAAATACATCTGTCAAATCATTGTGAAAACCAGTTTCGTCTATATACTCCTTCAACCGGAGCCTCTCCATCACGTGCCTTCGTCATAATCGTTGCAACGACGTCGATGAATCCGCAAATCCTAAAAATGTACACAACAATTTAAAATGACTTCTACGTATTTCAAATAATTTAACAATAAGAAAAAGAGAATCAGACAAGCCTCTCGAATCTGGACACGATCCGTTCGATGGACCAGTGAATATTGCTCCTAATAATCCAAGCTTAAAAAGTGAGCCGGATGACGTGGGGATATATAGTGCAGAGTGGTGCTCGTGGTTGGAAAAGTAAATATTATTGGAAGCCTGTATATTTCGTGTAAGCTGAGGTTCGTCGTCAAGCATGAGCTGGCGTTTCTTCGACACGTTCCTCCCCTTCTTCTTCTTCCGTCTTTATAGGCGCCAAAAGGAATTTGACGATTTGAAGCCATTTTCGTAGACGAAAGTGAGAAGGTGACGTGATCCGTGATGGTTGCTTTTCCTTGGAAATTCTAAAACAACACGAGGGTGTGTATTAAATATGTGTTTATATAATAGTGACAATTTTTAATAACGATTTAGTTTTAATTTTTCATCGAAACAATGCGGATTTTCTTTACTTCAATAAAAAAAGCTGGGAACGATGGAAGAAATCATAAAAAACTTTGCTTTCAAAAACTTAATACATCCAAGACTCAAGACTCGAAATAAAACCGCCGTCGGCTCAGAAGTGGTCAAAAAGCTCCGGAGGTCACCAGAAAGGCTCGCGCGGAATGCCATAGCGCACGATGACCGGTGATATTCGAGTAGGTCTGCGCTCGTTCGTCCATGTCTTTCGGTATACCTACAGCGGTGCGCGTGTGGAAATTACGGCTTTGCTGTCACGCTGTGCTTCGATTTCTCGTGTTATATATTTCTATGGAAACTTTGATTTTATGAGAATTGATTACTTCCTCTCTCTCGTAAAGTCGCGGAGGTCCATACGTAGATTCGTGCTATTAGTATCGGTATGGATAATATAAATTCGATCCGAAGGAATGAACGAGGAGCTCTGTGCTTACTTCGAAACGCGGTGATTCCGGGGTCCATTATCTCTGTCATTTGATTATATGCGTATGTACTGGTTATCCGGATTTATATTTTCGAAGGAATTTGAACGTCGTTATTTCAACGTTGAAATTTGTTAACAAAAATTTATTCCATACTATTACAGTATGGAATATTGCAGAGGATTATCGATGCTTGCCTGACTGTTTAATTGATAAAATTTAAATATACCTATCAAAAAGAATTCTGGAGAATAAAATTATCGGAATCTACTTTATCTACAAAATAAAAGGGAGGCGTCGGTAATACCCGCCGTCGATAATACAGATCTTCGCTGTCGGTAACGTACCGATCGCTCGACTACTGTTTCCAATTTTACCCAACGAAAACTGTCTTACCGACTGCGGTAAGATGCTGTAATAATAAAATTTAAATTAATTCTTAAAAATCTGTCTTTACATAAGTCCCACAAGCAGTAATAAATTTATCGACGAAACAATACTGTTCATCGAAAATCAAAGAGCATCGACGAATAAACGCACATTAAAAAATTCTGCGCACATCATATCGCTTTCAAGCACACACACATACGTCTCGAGAAGGACGCCTCAAGAAAAAGCATGACGAAAAAAAATCTAGCGTTGCTTAGTTGCGCGGAGGCGCTCGTGCTCTTCGAATCTAATTAAGACGAAAATAGAACGGCATGAATTATATTCCATTAGTTCCCGGACTGAGAGACGCGCGTGTTCGCTTCTTTCTAGCTGAACTTCCAATCGCTTCTTTTTTCTCTCTCTCTCCCTCAGTCTTTAATTCAACCGATGCTCTTTATTTCTGACCGACTTCAAGCATATTCACAAGCTAATTTTGCAAAAAAATGTTGTCAATTGTTTTCGATTTCACAGCTGTATGTACGCATACGCAGACACGAGCTATTGCTATAACTATGCAGTAGCTCGAATCGCGCAGTTAGTCGCGTAATTTGGCTTCTACGAACTGCAATTCAAGCCGCTCTCGTCTAATGCGCAATACTTTATCCTGTCAAACATCGACGGGATTTCCCATTTTTTCCGACTCGCATTTTTTTCAATCTATACAGTGAATTTTTATAAAATCGAAATAAAAAACGAAATAAAGCTTCTTTGTCTGCGTATCGCGAAGACACACACACAGAATTTCATTGAGCCGAGTAGCAATCAAAATTTCGATTACAAAGCGGCCGAGTTTCTCAAGCACGAGAGACAAAGCGAAAAAGTTGGGCAACATCCGCTATTCAGCTCGAAGAAGAAGAAAAAAAAGAAAGAAAGAGAGATAGATAGAAGGGTCAAGTCGTCGACAGGCTAATCTCGTGGACTTTGTCACTCAGTTTTATAATAACAATATATGTTATATACACATTTCGCTTTCGTCGAAATCTTCGCGAAGTCGAGAAGATAAAAAATTCCTTGTCGCACCGAGAGAGAAGTTTTCTCTTCACGCGTGTGTGCTATCTCGTCTATATACACGAAGCGGCCATCACCATTCAGTGAGAGGCCGAGAACCATTGATAGAGGCGACGCGCGAGGTCAGCTATTTGTACGCGTGACGGAGTCCCGCGGAGAATCTCTCTCTCTCTCTCTCTCTCTCTCTCTCTCGCGCGCGCGAGAAAGCCGCTGCTTTACTTCCTTTTGAACTTCTGGCCTGAAACGCGCGGATTATATAGCTTTTTGGCTTGATGTGTGAAGGATCTTAATGGGCTTTGCCGCTTTGGAGAAGAAAAACACATCGAGAGTATCGAAAGATGTGCAAAGTTTTTAGATATATACTATATATAATATACGATTTCTTCGTTTTTCTTTTCGCGGTATTGAGAAACGTCAGCTATTTATTATTAGGGTTAACGAACCGTTCGCGCGTCACAAGTATATGTAATTATTAAACCATATAACTCGTGTCGCCAACTATAATCGTTCTTTTCTGATTGATTACGAGTCGTCGTTCGCAGGAAAATGAACGCGCAGTTTCTAGAGGGTTCACTATAATATACAGCCAAGATTTCTCGAGAGAATGTAAACAACTGTTTTATAGTATCTGCAATTTCAAGTGTCATTACATACAACAAACACACAGAGTATTAGCTTGAAAAAAAAAATTCCGCCATGGCCTAATTAAAACGCACTCGGTCATCGACACTCCTGAGAATATAATATATCGCATAGCACTAATATATAGGGTTAGATCCATACGAAACTATATATCCGTGTAAACCTCTGCTGATGCGCGACATGACCATTGTGTATCACATCAACTCGAAGGCCGAGGGACACTCCCGCGACAGTGTCTTTTTTGTTTTAATTGCCCTCGCGATATTTTGAATATAATATATATTAAACCCAGCGAAGCTATACATATAGGTATATAGCCCTATACACATACACAAGACTGGTCGTGCAGAGGAGTATAGCCGATCGCTTAAATAATGGAATCGCGTTTCTCGTTTTCCGAGAAAAAGCTCCGCCGAAAAAAGAAGAGAGAGATCCTCTCTCGGCGAGTCCTTTGCGGTCGTTTGACGATTAAGTAAATGCGAGTGAGAGAGAGAGAGAGAGAGATGAAAGAGAAGAAGAGAGAGAGAGAGAGAGGGAGGCTACCTATACAAGGACCTACGGGACCAGTGGGAATGGAATGCAGGTACGGGTCCAGTCCCTTCCTTCTCTCTCGCCGCTGTATATATATCCTCACTCGCTCTGGCTGCTTATCCGACCAGCCGCCTGAGTTCAGCTTTCGATACGATGTGTGTTCTTCTCGTATACTGGATTTTATTTTTGCCTCGGCTAAGGATCCTCGATTTTATTTTTCGGGAAGAGAATAGACGGATTTTTCGTTTGAAGAAATAACGTCGAATTGAAGAAAAAAAATGAGTATATTGCGGTGGTCGGAACGGATACACGTATATATAGGGTCCATCACTGGAATGCGGTCGCGTCCGTGTGTGCATACGGCAAATCTCTCTGACGGTGACGACCTACTTGTGGTTTTCTGGAAAGCTGTGTTTGTACTGTGTAGCTTTTGAAAAATTTTCGTCGACGTGTCAGAAACGTCGATGATATTATAGACTAATCGACAATCGAAATCCTCGAATTTTCTCACGACGATATTAGATTGAAAAGTCAGAACAAAACCTGTTATCGTCTTATCCATAATGTATTATTCAATAATATACTCGCGTTCGCGCAGAGAGAAGCTGACATATTATATCGCGAGCATATCCATCGCATAGAGACCATCACGAAGAAGAACATTAGGTATATAATATATACTATCGAAGAATAATCATATTTTAATACAGTATATAATAGCAGTGCCAGCATTTAGATAACGACCTTGCTGTAATTGGATTAATCCGAAGGTCTCGAGCTTCGTGGAATATTCTACAACTTAAAAATTACGAATATATAAAAAGCTAGACAAGCTCTTTGTATAGTTCGTACAAAAGCAGTAGTCTATACTGGCGCCACACAGAAGACACGTCGACAATGCAATCGCTCAGATATTGCGAGGAGAAAAATGAGTCCGATAACCGTTCCACCTGGGAACATCCGGTCGACTATGTACTGTTTTTTTTTTTTTTTTTTTTTTGCGCGGGTTCATCCGTCATATATAATATTGTGTAGCGGGAAATTTGAAAATGTCATGCGGGTGGCTGTGCGTGAAAAAAAAAGAAGAAAGGAAGCGGCTGTTGACCTTGCTTCCTTTACCGATAACTATACTATATATACATATAGTGCTTATAACGCGAATTTGGATTCGTTCCAAAAGCGACGATTGGAAATTTATTATATTAGAGTATATATGAATTAGAAAAACCATTTTCGGCGGCTTACGCAATTCTGTGTGTGTCTAATCGGACTAGCTTGCGCGTATAGCCATAAATTCTGGGATATACACTTTAAATCGTAAATATAACAGGGAAATATAGAACGAGACAGAGAGAGAGCGTGTGCGTGTGTATAGAAACAAAATCCTCGAGACAAAGTTCATCGAACTTTGGGCTCGTCATCTAACTATACTGCTAAATTTAGGAGTGATTCGATAAGTTCGTCGTGAAATCTTAGACTATACGTTTATATTGTATACATATACCTACACACACGAATTTTCAGTTTATGTAATGAATATTCAATAAAGCTACTGTACACTGCAGAAGAACTGACTCAGCAAAACGTGCCACACGTCAAATACCGTTTTGCCGAATCCATGCAAACTTTGTACATACTACCTATATAATAACCAAACGAAAGCATATTATCGAATGAAGGCCACATGCACACATACACAGACTCTTCCAGAATTGAAATTTACCTGATCCGCCGCGGCGAACGGAAAAGTTTGGAAGGTTCGCTAATTGCTCGCTGCCTAATTTTTCCAACTCAAGTTTCTTCTTCTTCTATACAATACCCGAACTTTGCTATACCGACTCACATCACGAAAGCTTGATTGGCGGACGCCTAATTTTATCTATAGAAATTCTCGGTACGAACTCTTTGCCGCCGGGTATTTGCCGCTCAATATAAAATCGGGACTTTGGCACTTTTCGGCTACTATATATACGTATATGCTCTGGTGTCATTGACCGATTGCGCAGATATATATGCCGTAACAGCTACATATATATAGGTGTATGTGAGTGATAACGATAACAAGGCGCCGTCATCGCGTTCACTGCAGATTCGAGAGACGATTGCAGATTATATAACAACTCGTCCCTCCCCGAAATGACTAATTACACGCGTTTACGGCCATTTAGAGCTAATTTCGAAATGCTTTGAAGCTACATACTGTATATGTATATATATACGTCGGCGTGGGACCAAGTCGAGTCAAAAAGTCGCACGAAGTGTTCTCACGTGCATGCGAGTACCTATATATAGAACTGCGAGAGATAGTCGGGTTTATATATCAGTAGTTTTTCCCTGCTTTCGACAAATCAAATGTACTGTATTAATTATAGTTCTATATACTCACCATAAGCTCGATCGGACTGTACTGAGATACGATGACGGTGATGGTATGAAAAAAAGTTTCTCTTCCAGACTGGAACAGAAGAAGAAAAAAAAATCGTTAAATTCTTCGAACGTTCTCACTTGGCGTTTCTACGAATTAGCGGGAAATCGAATTAAGTATGTGACTTGTGTGTATTATATATACCTATATATAGGCACCGGTTAACCATTCGAGCCACGAACTTGGCGCAATCAGGACTATATATTCTAAATCGAATTTCCGCGCACGTATTATATTATTTCATTCCTTCGAATTCGAATATTCACCAACTGCACTAAAACTTTGACACTATATATATACATTTATACAAGAGTAGGTATTACACTGCTCGATCGCGCGCGTGGAACTGAGTAATAGGAGGAATCTCTCTCTCTCGAGAGACACTATACTATAGCACATGCGGCTCGACTATAATATGAGCACATGCGGAAGAAGGGAGGATTGATTGCGGCAGCGGCGGCGGCTCTAACGAGCAGCTGGCATAATCCGAGGGTAAATAAATATATATATATATAGATATGTACAGGAGGTGGGGAAAGCAAAGATGTATGTGTGTATGGGACACACATGAGCTATCAGGTAGACGCGGGTAGGGGAACTGATTTTCTTTTTTTTTTTTTGTGGTTGAGAATTTTTACGACTTTGGTCTATAGTAGATTCGGATGGTATAGAGGATTAACTTTTGTTCTATTTAGGTATACAAAGTGTATACCTATAGATTTTTTAAATCTAAGAAATTTCATATTAATATTCCCTGCAGAGGCACACACGTCCTCGAAGAAAAAAAAAGGATCTTGTCGTCGACACGCGAACAATGCACATCCGAAATCTTTCGAGTTATTCTCATTGGCGCGATGTATACCTATACACTATATTCGGAAGGAGCATTATATATATACACACACGCAGACGAGAAAAAAAGAAGGACACACTTATACTCGGCGGAAGGAAGCAGGGGCACGTGTCTCTGACACATCTGCCCTATGTGCGTGAAAAAGAGCCCGCTGCTGCTGCTGTTGCCTCCCCATTATGCATCACAGCTCCTTATAGAATATATACCTTGTATACTTATATATATATCGACGCGCGCGCGACTCTCCCTCTTTTCTTTTCGGCGCGCGCCTGTATGAGCAGCTGTCCTTGTATATATAGAGGTGCAGCCCGTCTTACACCTGCCTGTACTATATGTGGCCACATGTATATTATATATATATCTCGAGCGTTTTTGCGCGAGTTTTGCAGTCAAGATTGAATTTCAGAAGTATGTAAAGTTTTAGAATAACTATATCGATGAAATTAATAATACAAATTTAAGCAACGAGATATTGCTGAGAGAGGAAATCGAGAAAGAGGGTATTATTATATAGGTATATATCCCGAGGCCGCAAAGTAGCCGTTAAGAGTAGAGATTCCTTTTAAAACTAGTCTTTCCCGCCGCAAGTTCAGACAAGCCGCGCGTATATAGAGATAGAAGATTTTTTCTCAAGGGGGAGACATTCACTCACATATACATATATAGGTACGGCGCGAATTCAAAGGTCGGAAGAAGCGGAGCGGAAGAAGAAAAGAATCGATCCAGTTTTTGATATAATGCTGCAAGCGCACGGAATATATATATATAATAGCGACGCTGTGTGTACACGTATATACCAAGGGCTTCTTTTGCCCCTTATGTGCCCGTTATACACGTATACGATTATTTCTTGCAGGAGCCGACTTGCACGTTTACAGTTGAAAAATTCGTCGATTTGCGGCCATCCCCTACTTTCTATACATACGCGCGATGTATTGTAAAAAAGGCAGGTGTCCTCCCTTTGCGCAGACTGTCTCGCGCGTTATATATACATATACCTATATATAAACTATTTATGCGCGTGTATTATCGTGTAAAAGTATATTCCCGCCTCTGTACATACACGGTAAATCAGGAGGAACTATACTATACTGTGGCAGTATCTCGAAAGTCGATCGCCGCGTAATTAACCGCTAAACGTAATCGCGAAGGGAGAGAGAGAGAGAGACCGGAAGAGGTATATTCAATTCTTATATATGTATACTCCGGTGTTTCACTAGCCTACATGTGTGTGCGTGTGTGTGTGTGTGTGTGTGTGTGTGTAAGACACATCGAAAATCAAGGGTGACGAGTAAAATTAATAAAGGAGCTGCTGCACACAGACACATATAAGACGAGAGGGTTGAAAGTGCGCTGTCACTTATATCTAGATAGACGTACAAACCGGGCTAATTAATTACGCGGAAGCGCAATCGCGATCGAGCGTAATTGAGGGGAAAGTCCGCGCGGCGAAGGTGTGAAACGCCAAATGAATACAATTGTTTCTGATAAGGCCTGTGGCCGCAAGTATTAATTCGAATCGTATCATCATCATTAAAAAATAATAAATTGAGCAATATATTCGCTTATATTTATCGTCTCTCTGATATTGTCTGCTAGTATTATATACTGCAAATTAAACGTGTTAAAGTGTACATATATAGTGCATTTGCGTAATTTGCAATGAATATGCATTCGCTGTAATTATAATTGAGTGCACACGCAGCAAATAGGATTTATAGCTCTGTTTGTATAAATATAATAACAGCGTTTGATTTTCTACTAAATTCTCTTGTAAAAAATTCACTACAAAGTCAGAGTCACACACTCTATTATAATTGGCAAAAGTCGATTTATATATAAGCTTCTCGCTCTCGCAGATAAATAATAGTGGATGGCAGTAGTAGTAGTAGGTATATAGTCGTCGCGTCGCGTCGATGTATTTTCGGGGCGTCGGTGTCCTATTGTAGGTGACATAAGCGCTTGCGGCGCTTCTATTCCTGGGTTATACCACACGGGGACGTCGACCCGAGAGGAGCCAAGCGCTGCAGACGTTTTCCAGACTTCTATAATATAGATCCTCGTCAGTCGCGATTTTCTCGAGAAGCTGATATTCTAATGACTCATAATATGCCTCTATGTGCGTCGTTATAAATTCTGTTATGTCGATCGATATTTTTGAACAAAATTTTGAAAAAAATCTTAAAAGGTCCATCGATGCGCACCAAAAGCGTTAACCCTTGATGCAGTCAGCTGCAGAGAGCAACGCGAGAGAAAGAGAGGAAGGAAGCTC
Source organism: Cecidostiba fungosa (assembly GCA_900474305.1). NCBI lineage: Eukaryota > Metazoa > Arthropoda > Insecta > Hymenoptera > Pteromalidae > Cecidostiba > Cecidostiba fungosa. The sequence goes on from UCOJ01000040.1 coordinate 283,250, forward strand.
GAGTAATGAATGAATTAAAGCAACAGCAGCAGCAGCAGCAGCAGCAGCGCGTTGGCTGACGTCATAGGATGGATTATATAAATGGCGTGTATATATACGCAACGTGTTCGGAGAGGAAGGAAGTTGGCTTCCTTTCCTACCGAGGAAGGCATTCCGCTCTTGGGTTCATATATAATATATACATACATACACACACACGTATGTGTATAAAGGGTGACGTTTAGAAGAGAAGGGTTAGTTATATATTAGAACATCGGGCGGAAGTGAATTTTGTATTATATATAATACACTTATTTTTGAGAGAGAAAAGTTTCTCGGATCGAATGCTCGAGAAGCTTGTTTTCTCCTCATGAGGCGAATTAGACGATAAGCGCACATCAGTGAAATTCGAAGATTACTTGCGCAATGTTTGCGCGTGCGCGCAAACTATATAACGGAATCCGTGTGTTTCCAGCGATAATAGTACGCGCCCACTCTGTGATAACGTGAATTAAGCGTGTCTTCGTCATGTGCATATATACACTATATATACGTCTATGTTTCTAATATATACGTAATACGTGTAAAATGTATAAAAAGCGTAAAAAAGAAATCAAAGCGAAACGATTAGAATTAAAAAAAAAATCAATTTTCCAAGAGAAGAAAGCCCACGCGCTCGCCGCGTGTCGCAGAGCTTTTTCCCTACTCGCATTAAGTTATCGCTCGAGGAAAAAAGCGGCGGCGACGGATCTTTCTTCGACGTGTATGTGTGTCGTACGTGACGCAAGGCAAAGCTGACGCATCCGTTTTCCACGAGCTTTTTTACATTAGACGTCACATGGAAAATGAATTTTCCTGAAACGTCAAAGATTTCGGCGGGATTTTTTTTTAATTTGAATTTTTTGAAAGTATATTGTACGAGAGTGCGGAGTCATATATATTTTTACGAAACGCGTCTCAAGCTACACGTTATCTGTGTATTATAATATACATGTAGCTTTTGGATGCGTGAAGGTTTCATTTTGCAATTCGATCGAAGAAGAAAAACGCGATTATCGGCGCAAACAGTTATTGAAAAATCACACCGATCTGCTCATAGGAAGTCTATATATTATATATATATCTATATACTACATGCAGCGAGCGAGAGAATAGCGTGGCATGCACTGGTGCATGACTAAACTGTGGCAAGCGCGCAATCGTATACACCGTCTGCACAACATAACGAGGCTGTCGCGACGCGATGGCTGTATGTATATATATGCATTTGCGCAACAGGTCGGCATTGCGTATTACATAGTATAGATGTGCAGGTGGCGCCTCTTTATATATATACATACATGCAAAGACACGACATATTCTCGCGTATTATATATAGAAAATTACCTTATCATCAGCAGTAGCAGCAGCAGCAGCGAACTCGAAGTAAAAATCGCACAAGAGAGAGTCATAACGATGTATCGGTTCCACTATTATATCCGAGTTCGCACCAGCACACAATAATAATCCTCTCGCTGCACGAGTTTGGCAATCGTCACACAGACATATAAGTGTACAAAAAATATATATACGTAATATAATACAGTTCACGCGCGTATATACATATAAGCACACTACATGTTACCGCTCCGAGTGCCTTCGGCCAAGTGAGCCGGTCGTCGTCGCTGCGGGAAGTGACGTAGATCGGAAGCCGCCGCCGCCGCCACCGCCACCTCCTCTCTTTAGTGCGTGACCCACATTTCAAACGAGTATAGGAGAGGACGATTCGTCTGATGCTCATATACACATTCTTTTTTTTCCAACAAGTATATATATATCTATATAGCTTTCACTTCCGCGTTCGAGGACCTCTCTATATATATATTTTTCGGCTTTTCCATCTATAGATCACTATATATATATTATACTCAGCTCTGCAGAGATGCACGATTACTATATGTATAGTACGTTCCCGTGACTCGGCGCCGTTCATTCATCGGGCCGTACTGAATGAAGCTTCGCGCGCGAGAGCTCTCGAGAGGTGTCCCCTCCCTTCCTATAGCCATCCCTTCTCCGCACCTCTTTGTCGCCCTTCCTTTCTCCCGCGGCGCTGCATCGCGAGAGTATAGAGAAGCTTGTGGGGGACCTATAATGCTGGAATGCGCAAGCGGTCGAGAGATTTGTGAAGCTGTGCAAGTGAGATTATTATATATTATTGACGATCGGGAAATCGCTTGATTTCTTTCTTGTCTTTGTCGTATTGAGATTTTTCGGGGTAAGCTGTGTGTAAAGAGGTGCGATATGGGCTTGATTATATGTAAAAAAGAAGCTTTTATAAAGTTTACAGTTAAGAATAATCATCGTAAAGCTTTTTACTCCAGAGAAAAAATTGTAATTTTTTTCCTCAAAGTCTCTCAAAAACGGCATGGATCACTAGAGAGAGAGAGAGAGAGAGATCCTATACTAATCCTCTCGCGTGAGAGACACTGCGCGCGAGAGTCGCGCGCCGCAGAATTTCCCACGCTGCGCAGCTAGCTCTTCGTCGTGCTGCTTTTGCTCTATTACTATATACCTATACATACACATATATATACATCGCTGATATATCACGCGCGCGACGACTAGACGCGTCTTTTATACGAGCCGCACTGATTGGTCGATTCGCGCACGGGTATATCACAAAAAGCTATATATATATATATAATACTCTGGTGCGAAATTAACGGGAGCCTGTTGTTTCGGAGATTTCGATTCGGTATAATAAGTCAGATTTTCCTTTACTTCTTTTTAGAATAACTCAATTTCTTTACACATCGTGTTATATCGAGCTTGAAGTATAATAATTGTGTATTACAAAAGATAACTTCGAAAATGTCTCGTATACCTATTATATAAAAGACGAGAGTAGAAAAAAAAGCCACGCAAGAAAATGAAATTCCTCGAACACACACACACACACACAGGTATCTCTCAACGATATAATTATACAAAGGGGAATCTCGTTGGTCGCTGCTCGGTATTATGCGCGACACGAGTGATGTAACGCAGATATAGTTCGTCCGATAAGCTCGACTGATAAAAGCGGATCCGCATCGAAATTAATATATCTTTCGAGGCTAATTACAGACTTGTATACTACAGTTTTCTTTGCCGATGTGATTGAAAATTATAAACGCCTCTTTTTTGCTGTAGGAGAAATCGATAGAGAATATGAAAAAAAAATCCATTTCACAATACTAGAAAACTTTCCCGAAAAACTAGAACGCGTTGATCTTTGTTTACACGTCGATATATATATATATTGCGCACCTTTCGCACACGCGTGTGCCTAATAATAAAAGATCGCGCGCGAGGCCGCGCACTTTCGCCTAATATATACGCATAGCGCAAGAGAGTTGAACGAACCCACGTGTGGATCTCGCTCGACTCGCTAATTTTTTTTTTTCGGCTCGAGTCCTCGCTTTCGGTCTTTTATCTATACGTTCTAACTGATGCTTGTAGGTAGTACTACTGTGTATAACGGAATGAGTTTTATTAGCAATTCGATGATACGAACAAATCCTTTAAATTAAAAAATATAGCAGAAAAAGTTATTTTTTATTTGATAAAGAAACTAACGTTCGCAAAATCATCGAGAGCCATCTCTCCCCAGAGGCAAACCCGTATAACGTATATTATCCGGAATGAAGCGCATATATATATGCATATTCCGCAACTAAAGCAGAAGCTACTCATCGCGATACAATGTTGCAGCGCCGCCTTTAGAGAGGTGTATAATCAATTCGATTCGCGCTGCAATTATTTTTTGCGCTCTCCTCGGCGTGTAATTGGCCCTTGGCTATATCGTCTTTGATTCTCGCGAGAGAGAGAGAGAGGAGATGTATACGGCTTTATCGATAGATCGTTGCGGACACGAGATGATGGGAGAGGTACGATGTACAGGTGATAACTCTGTGATTACATCCTATAGTTCTTATATATATATACTATAGCTGATATACGATGATGAAGATTCTAGTGATACGGCCACGTATTATAAAGTATATAGTTTTGCTGGAATCGCTCATGCGCGTTTGTTTGCCGATTCCGATACCTACTATTCACTAATTCTGAGAAAATAGAACACGTAATAACTTTTCCGCGAGAGTGACACGCAGAGAATTTTAATTATCGTAAGAGAATAGAGATTTTGAATGATAAAATACGATATATAGTTTCGGTAGCATCTCGATCGTGTAATATATACCGATATATATAGTAAAAGATCGTCGAGCTAGATTCCATAGTCGAGAGAGAGAGAAAGAGCTTGGAGTTATAACACGCCCACCGACACCTCGTCGATAATTTCGAATTTTTTCATCGAATTCCAACGATCGTTACAACGCATCCGGTCGGTATTATCAACGGCATTTCTTGCGTAGAATACCTGAAAGTTTACAATTAATACCAGCAGCTTCAACATCATCCTCGAGAGATGATTAAACTATCCCGCATCCTTGTCGTCAAGTGCCAGTCGGTACTCGCGAGAGATATAGCTATAAATGCAGACGCGATGGCACAGCGCAGAGCAGCGACAGAAGAGTAGCTCTCGTGTATAATGGCTGACGTCACGCCAGCTGGAAACAGCTGACCGCATTCCACGATAATTGCTTTGCATAATCGTAAAGGCGCTGTCGCTGCGACAGTAGCTAGTGTGCCTATTTTATTTTTTAAGCGCGTGCATGAGTTCGATGTAGTCATATTGCTACATACGTGAACTTTGGCTGTTTATAACTTATACAATAAATCATTGACAGAAAATTTCTTACCCGTTCGGCAGCTTTCGGTGATATATGGTTCGTCAAACAGTCGCACCTGAAACAAAGTATACCAACGTTAAGTTCTCTATCGCACTGTAGAGTAAAAAAAAAAATCGGTATGTAAGCGCAATACCGATCTATAACATAATAAAGCCTCGTCGTATATGTACGAGAGTCTAAAACACGTGTGGCACGATATCATCAGAGAGACAGACGGACACGTATAGTATATATAACGAAACGAAAAAAAAAATAGGGATAAAGAACGAGCATGTGCGGAGGTGGATAAACGCGAACGTACATCGAGTCGACGTATATTGTAGTTTGCACGGAGAGAGAGAAAGAAAACTCTCCGCTCGAACGAGTCGCTGTTGCTCTCGTCTCTCTCTCTCTCACTCTTTGGTCGAGCGCTTCGTGCGTGCGTGCCTGGGCTTTTAAACTTTAAAGAGCCGCGAGAGAGAGAGAGAGAGAGAGAGAGAGAGAGCCGAGCCTTCTCGGCATTCCAGTGGTGCTCATTGTTCTCTGACGCACCGAAACCACGGCAGTGGACGGTACATACGTACGTGGCTTTAATTTTTTTTTTTGCAAGCTTTTTACGATGTATCCAGTAGGAAATATCAGACATAGGAAAAATATTATTCATCACACGACTCTGAGAGAGTCAAGTATAGCCGATTCGCGCATATATCGCTTTTTAAATCGACGTGTCGAGGAAGCGGTGCATGTGCGGGCGGCTGTAGCATCAGCCCCATTATCTCCGCTAATTTTACGCTTCGTGTGGAAGAAGGAAGGCGCCTACTCGCTCCTGCTATTATTAGCTTCTCTCTCTCTCTCTCTCGCGAAGCTTCATTGTCTTTTGCAAGTAGCAAAGCCGCCCGTGAATCAGTTGTAAGTATACACGGAACTGTTTCCGTAAGTCTGGAAAAAACTCTCTCTTTCTGAGTCAATATATATATATATATATATATATTAGTTTGATAAGACGCTCTGTCGTCGAACTTATATAAATTTTTAAAAATTGTACACGAGTGTAAAGCTCTTAGTCAGAGTATATACTTACACGCATCGCGTTAGTACCGAGAAGAGTTCATTTTTTTTTATGTGCGCGCATAGTTGCGAGCTGTTTCATATTTCGCGCGCGGTGATTAGCTCACGCCTGGAAATAGACGCGGTGATCTGGACGGCGTTATATGCTTTTATGAATCGTCCCCTCTCGCGTTTTAACACGAAAATCGGTATCTTATAAAACTAGCTAAAAGCTTGCAGAAACGCCCACCATATAATATATACATATATATAGGTACGTGTACATGTACAGCAAGCGCAACAGACCGTCCCGTCTGGTCGGACCCCAGACTTTAATGACGTCATTATCTCTTTCTCTCTAATTAGAATTCCCACGTCGGAGTCTATCTCTCTTTCACTCACTTACGCGGCCCGTTACACCTGACGCGTTTCCGATACACATCGCGCGCGGGAGGATCGGATCGTTGTATATTGTACAGATTTTCCGAGTTGATATTATACCTTATACAAGCTCAACAGTTTCGATTATATTATTCCGCGTACGTCGAATCGAGTTATTTATAATATTATACCGATCGCGCCAAATGGTATTTTCAAACACAGGGGTTCATTGTTGAAAACACGTTCGCGCATACCAGCAGAGTATATATATAATATGTACATCCCGAGATCGGACCGAGGCTGTATATATATATACGATGCATCTCTGCTGCTGTTGCTGCAGAGTACACACACACACACACACACACACACGCCCGCGAGTCCGCATTCCTTTGCCTCCTTCTCTCCTCCTTCGGTCCCTTTTCATCTTTTGCGCTCGTGCGGCTTTTGTTGCTTTCGATTTTGTCCGCCGCTGGAATTTGCACTTTGTTCTCTCTCTCTCGGACTTTTAAATATATTATATACGTATATACGTATCCTCTCAGTTACGTATATATATAGTGTGTATATATATTAAAGATAAATAATATATTATGTATTGTATTAACGAATAATACACATGGAATCTCGGAGCTTTTCTCGCGAGGACGAGTTGAAGGAGGAATGTATAGCACGAGAGTAGTATATAAGCGAATATACCTGTTGCACGCGAGTGGCATTCGAAGCCGCTGATGCAGCTCAGCGTCACGTGCGACGCAGAGGATGACCTTCGGGGAAGCCCCGGAATTTCGCTGCGGCGGAGAGACTATACCTACTATACCCTCTCGTGTCGCGTGTGCCGCAATTAGGAAGAGTATCAATTTTCGGAGTGTATATCGGGTGTTTTTATAGGCTACGCAGTGGCTGACTCTTTCTTTTTTTTTTTTTGGAAATTTTTAGTGTAAGTGGATAATAGTATCGAACTTCTTGTTTTTTTATAATTGGGAGAAATGCTCGATGACGACTGACGTAGAAAATAACAGTTTACGACAATATAGCGATCCCTGCAGCAGTGCGTAAAATCGCACTTTACACCCTTCCTCGTATCCTTG